>JAPYZA010009437.1:0-12035 GCA_030522685.1 Eupelmus azureus | reverse complement strand
TCTATTTTATTTGATAAAAGGAACCTTTAATAAATCTACAATTAAATAATAAATCAATAATTTACGCAGGATAAAATGATTAATCAAATTTCTTCTATTGAAGTCGGCAATAATAGATACTATCTGTTGAGGATAAAGTTAAAATGTTTGTCACGCATTATTTCACATGTAAACGTAAATAGGCAAAAAGATAGAAATTTATTTGTACAATTTAAAAAAAAAGTATTTCTATTATACGGATCAGTCACGCTTTTTTATATACAATTTTTGTCACTTGCGTTTAACGCAGTTTTTCAATTCATATGACACTGCAAAAATTTCTTAAATTATCATGTTGATTGATTATAAAAATTTAACATTGAATAAAAAGTAAGCAGTCATCACAGCTTAGATACAAACTTAAAATTAATTACTACTGACTAATTATTATACATACATTTAATTTATATATATTGCATAGCTTGGTCAAATTTGTCAAATGAGGGCACATATTTAATACTAAGTGGAATCGAGTTTCAGAGACAAGATAATACTAAGTGGAATCGAGTTTCAGAGACAAGAGCTATGTGCAGGAAATGTCTTTAGGTTGAAATCAGCTCGCACACTTGTAAGCCTAAGTTTTCAAATTAGGTCCTAATTAAGCCCTAACTAACATCTAACTGGTTTTCAGAATTTTATCGACAATTAAGTAAACTAGTTAGGCCTCCGTCAACTTCTTCGTACAATTCTACTCGGTCAATACTAAAATAATATACGGATTCTCGACATTCAATTAGGTTCAAACTATTTTTGCATCGATATTATTTTAATTATATTTTTGTTTGCATCTGAAGTAATAACTTTTTGAAATAGACCATCCATACAGAATCAAAAACTTTCTCCGAATCTATCAATGCATCACAAGTCACAACTAGTCTATAAAGTGCAAATCCTCGATCATCACACTTCAACAACAAAGAGAGAGAGAGAGAGAGTGGGAAAGGGAAGAGTGAGAGAGAGAGGAGGCAGGAGAGAGTTGACGAGTAGGCGGCCATTAGGCAATCACGAAATCGACGTTTGCTCCGTCGCGGAGTCTGCCCCCACTCCTTTGGGCTCGGCAAGAGGATTGCCGGCGCCTCTGCACACAGGCATCCGCCTCGCGCACTGCATATATCCCAGGCCCATTACAATGCCACGTATGCACACAGGAGCGCGCGTTCGGCCGGCACTGCACACACAGGACTACGCCGCGGCGCGCGCGCTACCGCTGCCCAAGGTGTGAAGGCGCACGGCTGGACTCTCTCTCTCCCTCTCTCTCTCTCTCTCTCTCTCTCTCTCTCTCTCTCTCTCTCTCATGAAACACATGTCGATACGGCCACATAATGGGAACATAACCGGCCCAACCGCGCGTCCGCCCGAGTATTTAGGTGTCATGGTGTCACGGGTTAATTGCACATGATTGGTTATTGTCGCCCCCGCGCGCGCACGCGCTCCCGGTATACCGGCGCGCTTCCCGTGTTTACACGACATATACTTTCGTTTTCGATCAACTGCCGAGCCGAGCATACTCGTTATTTCCATCGATTTGTGTAGCTGCGAGAAAAGCCCGTGGCTGAGAGAGAGACAGAGAGAGTGGGTAGAACTAATAAATTATATTCGCGCTCTGGCGGATCGCTCTCGTTGCTTACTTATTCCCGGATATTGCAAGCCGCTCGCGCGAGGGAGGAGGAAGAGAGCAGACGCACAGGCAAATGGGTTATTTAAGATAGACAGGAAATGAGAGAGGGAGCCTCTCGCTCTCTCGCCGAGAGATAAAAGGAGGATTTATAATAACAGGGAAAAAGAGCCGAGGCCAAAGAGTCGAGCACATTGAACCAAGCAATTTATGCGCCGCGGGAAAATAATAGGAAGAATTTAATCGAGCCCGAGAGCGCCTGGCTCTCTTTCTCTGCACTCTTCGTGCTTGCAAGCACGCGATGCCACGTTTTCAAATGATTCATATTGGGCCTGTCGCCGCTTTTCTCTTTTGCGTCCCGGAGCTCGCTTAGTTCGCGAGTTTTCTTTGTGCGAGCAAACTTTTTGATGTTGATAGATGCAAGTAGATACGGTTCGGCTCTGCTGGGACAAGTTTTGGTGTTTAGAAACGCGTGACTGGTTTAATGTACTATTTTTGCATTTCAAATTTTATGTTGATATTTATTTCTAGGAAAGTTTCAAAGGCTATATCAATTTAAATGTTATAAATAAAGGAAGGTGATTAAATGTTTTGATCAATAAAAATTTAATAAATTAAACGGGCATTCAACAGCTTAATTAGCGATTCGTTTTACGACATAATCTTATTGACTTTTATTCTAAAATCATTGCACACGTTCACATATCCCGAAGCTAATTTGTAAGCTGTTTATTAATTTATAATTACTTTTTCTGTTAAAGTCCATTTGATAAAATCCAGAATAAAATATGCACGATTAATGCACACAAGTGCCGATTCATCCGCTCGAATCGATGCGCAAATGAAGCGGCATATTTTTCATACTTGAAATTTTAACGACCGAACCGCTCGCGTTTAACGTAAATCCGCGATTTCCATCATCGCTGATCGATGGATCGGCCCCGTATCGTATCCGGGCACCAAGTAGTGTAAAAATTAAACGCTGCCCCGCGGCTGAAATGGAAAAAGGAAAAATAGAAGATGAAAGATAAAAAGAAAGACGCGCATCGAATGAAAGTTGGAGAGGGGGCGAGGAAAAAAGAGGAGCAGAAGGACTCGCGCTTGTCAGTTGTGCTTGAGGCCGAGGGCCGGGAGGGAGAGTAAAATCTGACACGAGAGAAGGATTTTCCCGCGGATTATCCGTCGCGCGCGCTCGCCGCCGCGAGGACGAAGAAAGGAAATCGATATTCGAAACGGAGAGCGAGCGCAAGTTACGAGAGCGCGCAATTACATTTCGCTACACGTGCACGTCATCGCGCTTCTCCCGTGAAATGAAAAAGAGAGCGTGCCCGCACGCGGCGGCGGCGAGGCCCGTCCAATAGAAAAATCGGCGACCCCGCAGCGGAGCGAGATACTCTCTCGAGCCTTTTTTTATTGCGTATAATGCACCACCCGCGCCCGCGCGCGCGAAAGAACTTTTTAAATCGTACGTCGGACAGACTTCCGAGCTTTGGAATAAAAAGCCCTTTGAAAATTCGTTTCTCGACTCTCTTTCTCCCTCGCTATTTTTGGGAGCCTGACTAGTTGAAATTTTCGGATAAAATCGTAAAATTTGTTGTAAAGACGTGTCATGCATGGATATAGAATCGATTACTATAAGTGGTATCAAGGATGATCTTACTAGGAGAGGGTTCTGAATCACGGATTTTACTCAAACTTTGGGATATGTTTTCAGATGTTAAAATATGGCTTTAGAAAACTCAAGTTATTCATATTTTTAGTTTTATTTTAAGGAAATATTGAAATGAACGCTATTTTTCAAACCTTTTTTAAAAGTTATAATAGTTTACAGTTAGGGATAAAAAATGTACAAAATAACGAGTAAAATTGGAGCTACAGTTTCGATACATTTTCGTTGTTTAACTTTGAACTATTATAATTTTTGAGTGATTTTTGAGTTTTACATTCTATTGCAAAACTCGTTCATGATGTCTCATACTATCTCCTAAAAATATTAATTATTTGTTTCTTTGGACAGAATTTTTTAAGAATTATAAAAAATTTCAACCAGTTTTCACCACACCAATTTCATTCTTTCCAAGAATAGAAATTTCAGCAGGACATTGAAAATGCTTAGCCTCCCGCACACCGTAAATCTGTAAACAGGAACGCGTTTACCAGCAACTAAAGCGTCTAGTCAGTGCATAACTCAATCGTTTCACCTACTCGGGCTAGCCCGAGTGCGCGCAACAATACATACAGAGTGCAGCATTGTGCAAATCCAGAGCGCGCGGGCCAACATCGCGAGCAAATCGAATGATATAAATTATTCCATTACGATAACCGCGCGAGCCACACACTCGGCGCGATTCAATCGCCACAAACAGCGCGCTATCAAAATAAATTCCAGCGGCGCGAGCGCGGCAGCATTAAACCAAATTTTTGCCCTCATCCCCCTGTATGCAGAATCGCACACATTTTTCTCCCCCCTCCCCCCTCCTCTCTCTCTCTCTCTCTCTCTCTCTCTCTCTCTCAGCCGCAATCGACATCGCATTTATCTCTGCGCTCACACATACAAAGAGCAGCCAAGCCGTATCGTTGGCTGCTCCCGAACAGCTGGCCTTTCGCAGATATGCTATACCGATAATCGATGATAATGCGATGACGCACACGCGCGCGTTCTCTCCCTCTCTCTCTCTCTCTCTCGCTCTTGCTGGCCTTGACATTGGACCAATTAGCGCACGTTGACCCTCCTCTGCGTGTCTCTGTGTGTCGATCCATGGGTCAATGCTATGCCAAGCAAGCAAGCGCGCTTCTGCACACAGGCTTGGCTCTCTCTGTCTATGCCTACGTGTGCACGTGTGTGTGCGTGTGAATGTGTGGGGTATCTAAACACGCTGCATACTACGGGGGTGAGAACGCCACCGTTGGAATGCGAGCCCATAAGCGATGTAGGCCTATGCAGGAGAGAGAGAGAGGGAGAGAAAGCTCTTGCGGAAACGTTAAACTGTGTGTGAATGCATGTGTGTGAGTGTGTGTGAGTGTGGATTTTGGCTGCGAGGTGAGTACGACGATGTCGTTTAGCTGGCACCTGAAGGCCATACGCCCGACTGATGGATCGCGCCGTGAGCTCGTTAATAAGGAAGTTTGCTTGTACACCGGACAGCTGCATCAGGTTTGATGCTTTTGCTGATGTTTGCAAAAGAGGATGGGGCTTGGTTTTTTCGTAGACTGGGCTGGATGCAAATCATTTTTACTAAAAGGAGTGCATATATTTCTTTCTTAATCTAATGAAATTTTCACAATCTTAAATAAAATAATCATTTTTTGATAAACTAATAGTTATCCTTTCACCTCTCCTAGATTTAAGAAAAAACTATTAAGCGTATTCTATGATAGCTTGTTCTTAAATCTAGTAACGACAGTCAGTACTTGTTAATGGAATCATTATTTTATTTGATACAGTGATAATTTTGGTTAGAGAACAAGAATCATTTAAGAATTACAAAACTAAAGACATAGTCTTTAAAAATGTCTGACTTGTACGGAACACCAACTACTTATACTCACTTAAACACATTCCTATAATTCATTCTATATACAATTGATCTAGCCATCAAATATCTCAAATCTCAAAACAGCAAAATAATCAAATCAGCCTTGAAAAACTACCCCCATAGTCCCACACATCGCATCCCATCCCTTCCCATCATCTCCACCACCTGCGCTCGCAAAAAAAAAAGTCACGCGAGTAGCCGAACCCCGCAAACTCAAAAATACACCTGCAACCTATCGACACGCATCAGCACCGAAACACCCCCCAGCAAACCCCGAAAATAGTGCGCAAAGTGTGTCCGGCCAACGCTCCAACGACTCGTATTAAAAAAAAAAAAAAAATGTCCAGAAAAAAAGCAGCAGCCGCAGCGGCAGCCCTCTCGTTCCGAGCGTTGCGCGCGTGTGATTTAAAGCCGAAAAGTGATTTCGAGTAGCGCGGGGACGAGGCAGGAACGCGCGCATTCCCCGCGAACATTGCGGCTTGCGCGGCACTATCGCTGTCAATGGCCGATATTACGCGGCTGCCGCGCGCCGCACTGCCATTAGCGCATACGGCAATCCCCATGGCAACATGCCGCCGATCTTCGTTCTCTGTCGCGCGCCGGCAATCGGTATATATGCCTGCGCGCAGTAACAATCGTACTTTACTGGCCACCTGATGATGTACGCATATACTTTGATAGCTTTTGCACGGCACGCCGATGAGAAGAACGTCCCGCGCGCGCGTGTGTGTGTGTGTGTGTGTGTGTGTGTGTGTTCCTGTCTGATGCCTGGAATGGCTGGGCCGCACGCTGCTGCTGCTGGTTGGAGGGGAGAGGGGGGCTTTCAGCGTTTCGAGATGGCTTATTTTGCATATTTTTGTGCTGTCGTTAGGGGGAAATTGATAGGAATGGGTTATTCCGTAATCCGTTTGAACGATCGCTCGTTGCTCGACAGTTTTTAAAGTATATGCGTGCAACGGAAGGTTGATAAAATAACGTTTGCTGGGACTGCGCTTTATATTTGTTTTTCGTTGCTTTTGGTCTTGGGACTCTTATAAGGAGAATAGCGTGCCTCTGCATTGTCGATTTGATTCTTTTTGGGATTTATTGTGAGGTATTGAAAAATAAGAAGTATGGTGTAATGGTTCGAAAAACTCGAGTTATGATCATTTTCAATGTTTCTTTTAAGGAAAATAGCTTTTATCTAAAATTTAAATAACTCAGTTTATAAAAGTCCTAATAGAAATTTGAAAAAACAAAATTGGACTGGTAAAAACAAACTTTTATTTACAGCAGAATGAAAACCCGATAATAAGGTCCAAATTTATGTTAATTCAAAGTTAAATAATAATAAACTAATAAATTATAAAACTCTGTAGGGCTGAGTTAAAATAGTTTTTGGTACACTATTATTATTCAATTTTAAATTATAATAACTTTAAACCAAATTATGGAATTTTATTTCTCAATAAATTTGCAGTTCGTTTTCTGAAGATTAATTTGGTTTTTTTTTAGTAATTTAATTAGAACCTTTCTAGATTACATTATGATTAACATCTTAAGTAGAAACTAATTTTTGACATATATTATCCCTAAAATAACCATAATTTGAGTTTTCTAAAATGTAAAATAGTTCTACTGCGGCTTTACTCATTATTTGTTACCTAAAAGCACATTCCAATACTTACACAGGATTCATAATTTGAAAGAATATTACTCTCCTTGTTAATAAGAATAACAATTAATAAAATTTTATTAAAATTTGTGATATTTTTTCTCTTCCTTTTTTGTTTTATATTATTATTTTCAATTAAACTGTTACTGTCCTGCACTTTTAATGCAACAAAGCTTTTTCTGAAATTCAGTAATAAATTATTTTCGTCTCTATTTTTCAATATAACTTTTCAACACTATTAAAATTCAAAATTTAAATTTTTTTAATAATACTACTTTGGCTTTTTCGGAATTTTCTGTAATCAGACGAATATTCGTACTTCTGCTTGTCAGATTTTGTTTCAACCTCGTGATTAAAACAGAATTTGAAACAATAGAATTATTTCACAAAGTTCATATTAATAAACACTAAAAAAGACCATTCATTTTTCCAATCTTGCAGTAAAACACCATCGCACTATTTTTCCATTGTTCAATTAGTTCCCACTGAAAAACAGCAGCAAACTAACATAAAATATTTCGGCCTAAAAAAATCGGACTTATTTACAACTCCAAACAAAATACCAACAGGAAAGAAAAAAACAAAGCCAACAAAAAGCCGGAACGACTGCCAATTCTTTCAGCTGGCAAATAAATTCCGCGGGCACGCGCCCTTACAAAGAGCCGCGCGCTGTAAAGTGTCCGTCCGCATCCAAAAGTGTCTGTTCGTGTCAATAACTCGCTCGTATTATCATTTCATCTTTCGAGCGTATAAATCGTCGCAGGGGTCCAAAATCGTTCGAAAGTAAGAGAGAAAGCTGTGATATTGTTCGATAATACGGGGGCGGCTGTGCACTGTGTCTGAAAAAAAAGCTCGTAATCGTCGAGGACAATTTCCGCAACTCGAAGATTTTGCTGAAGCTTATAGAGCGCGAAAGGAGAGGGAGAGGTGGAAGAGACAGAAAGAAAAAGAAAAGGCGTCTTCGATAATACGATCAAAGTACGCCGCTACGAAAAATATAGAGGGAATATGCAAGTGAGTTAAGAGCACGTAGAAAAAGACGAATAGCTTCGATCGAGGCGCGTTATATATGACAAGAGAGGGAGAGAGTGAGAGAGAGAGAGAGAGTATCGGTGTCAATCCAATCAATGCTTTATTAACCGACGTGTGAACGGAGCGAGAGGGAGAGGGAGGAACAGAGGGACGCTCGTTACGGGCGTCCCGCCGCCACCGCTACTGCCGAGAGAATCGATGAAGAGAGAGAGAAGGACGAGGGGTGCGCGAGAGACAGCCAGCACACCGGCACGCGGTTTGTTTGGACAAAGAGAGAGAGAGAAAGCCTTAAACATGTGGTCGGCATACTACACACATCCATCGTTTCGATAGAAAAAGAGCGAAAAAAGGAGCGCGCAGAGACGCGAGCGAGCGCACTCGTAAAAAAGGCAGAGAGAAAATGAAAGAGCGACGGATAGCTGGATAGAGAGAAAGAGAAAGAGAAAAGAAAAGCACGCGCGAAAGAGAGGAGGAAGGAAAGAGTCGTCGTGTGTCTCTCCCTCGCGTGGCCGCGCGGCCGCGCGTATTGTTTCTCTGTGTCCTATCTGAGGGTGAGTTATCGGTTATTGGAAATCTGTATTTTTGTAGGCCATGCCTTTTCAGCGTTAACCTCTCGGCCTCCCTCTGCGGCACACTGCCTGAAATCGCTCTCTCTCTCTCTCTCTCTCTCTCGCTCTCTCGCGCCCAGCACCAATGGGTCACACACAGCTATATATACGCAGCCAGCCCCCGATCATCCCTCGATCGGCCAACGCCGCCGCTGATTTACCGCGGGATCGTTGATCAACTTGCCCAATGGACTACTCCCACTCTCACCCTCTCTCTCTCTCCCTCGCTTTCCCTGCATTATGCACTCGATGCTGGATCATTGAGAGCCCTGAACTGTTTCTCACAGATACATTATGTTCAATATAGTTTCGAGACTTGTGCTCAAAGCCAAGTGCACACGATTAGGGGATTTCTTTTTCTTGTCACTACGTTCTTTTATTGGGGATCGATGGGACCGGCGACTAATTGGGATGAAGCTATTTTCTTTTTCATTTTTTTCGTCAAAGATTTTACTTTACGGGTCTAATAGCCGTTATGCCGGAGGTTTTACCTCAATGGCACACGAATTCATTGATATACAATATTTCATGAATATTGAGGGAATACTCGGTGCGCGCAGGCGGTATTAATTGGCGCTGAAAGTGATATCCCAACAGGCACTTTAGGTTTGTTTCGACACATTTCTACTCTTTCTCTTCTATACGCGCCGACAAAAATAACTATTACCTGTCGCTCCGAACGTCGATCGCGAAATCTCAAAAAGGAAATTAAAAATATTTTTAATTTGAAAACATCTTTTCAATGTCACAAAAAATAATGGCTGACATTTTTTTCCTTTTTTTTTAAGGAAGCTATTTTTCCGATACACGATATCCTTTCACTTTTATATTGATATTTTCATGCTACTCGCGCGATTCGCAATTCGTTCAAAGCATTAGAGATAAAACGTACGATTAACAAAATCCTAAAAATAAGTACAAAAAGATTCTCTCTAACCCTCATCAACAAAATTTCACCAACACATCAATAACCAGCACAACCCAATCAAATAAGCCCCCTACATTCCACAACCATTAAAAAAAACAGTAAGTTAATAGAAAAATATTCATCCGATCTTGTCACGTTTAAACGACATGCAGCCGCTCACATACGAGGAGCCAGTGGCTATGGTATTAGGGTCGCCCGGGTAACGATCCTCGCTCAAACGTCGCTCGCGAGCGCGCTTCGTGTTTAAAGAGGTCCAATTTTGCGAGGCGCCAATCACATTAACCTGCAGTTTCATGAGCGAGCCTCGATACTGCGCCCCGGCCCGACGCAAAAATTGTTCAGCCGGCAGAGGAGAGGTCTTCTCTTTGTGAGCGCGCTCGACACCTTACGAAATTCGATTCCTCCCTCTTGACGCGCGAATTTTCGATGCTGCGCGCGTTCGGTGGATCCTTTCGATATGTATACTGTGTTTTTTTTCTTTTCGGGTGTCGGCTTTTCGAAGGTTTAATTGATGGCTTTTCTCTAGCTTTTTAAGCGCTATTTGTTTTTTTGTGCGGGGGAAATTGAGTTGTTTTTGGTGGGTAAATTTTTATTGGCGGTCGGCGCGGCGTTTATATAACGGCGAGATAAATTGTTGAAAGTCAAGTTCATCGGTTTTGCGCGATAAATTTTTCGGCGTTAATTAATTTTATCGCATTAAATGTTCAGATGCATAATTTAAAGTCAATTAAACGCGTTATTTTAAAAAAATCTCTGATATGTCACGGTTATTGGTTTGTCGGCGGCCGGTATTTTCAGCTGTTCATTAATTTGCTTTCATTTCATACGCGCGCGTAGTAATTATATCTATAATCTCAGCTGATTTAAATTGTATATTGGAAAAACGGTTATACGCGCGTCAATATTTACATCGGAGAATATCATTTGCCGAGTAATTTGTTTACGTTAAGTAAAACTGTACTAATTTGAATAAACACATGTAAATTAAAAAATGCTATTAGCATGTGTCAAGCGATCGCGTACAACGAGAGAGAGTCAAAAGAATTAGCATATAGTCGTGGTTTAACCGGAAAGCAAATAGTTTATTTTTCTCTGAAGCTATAAATCACTTTTTTATTGATTTTCCGCGCGAAACGGTTATTCGCGTGATTAAGCAAGAATCAAGCGACAAGAGAAAAGCGACGGGGCGGAAAAAGTAGTTGAGCCCAATGAAAAAGAAATTGAGACACCGACTCTATCGTCGCGGCATTTTTCTCTATAGGATATTCGGAATCACGATCGTATTTTTTCAAGCCTTTTGACTTGCAAAACTGAAGCTGAGTACTTTTGCATTCCATTTACAAGTCTAACAAGAACATGTTTTAGAAACACGTAGTTTCAAAAAGTATATACTTTTCCTCTAACGATGAAACGCGATAATTATTGTCTTATTTACCAAACACCTCCGAGCGGCCATCAATCGCCTCTCCAAAAGCTCAAAAAAAATCCCAGCGAATCGCTCTAAATCTCATGAATCTCGGATCAGAAAGGGCAGTCGAAAAAAAGCAGCTGCAAAAAGCCGCTCGGAAAAAAGTGGCGAGCCCGGCGCAGCCTTCTCTCTCTCTCTCGCAAGACGAAGAAGCTCAACGCCCGGCGATAAAACACGCAGCTCTCTCCTGGGGGCTGCCGCTGGGGTAAAAAGTTTCCGAGGCGGCGCCATTACGCGGTCGCTCTCGTGTACGTCCCACCTCTCTCTCTCTCTTCGTCCCTATGCGCGCAACAACGCCTCCCTCGCAGCTCGAGCTCCCTTGCTCTCTTTCTCTCTACTAGTGCGCTCGAATGTCTCGGCCATATTCTCGCACCGCTTGATACGCCGCTCGTCCTCCTTTTTTTCTCTGCGCTGGCCCGCATATATCGCCTCGGGGAGAGGGTGGGAAGGGGGGGCGCTGGTGCCGCGGCCTTTTTTACCTCTTCTGGCGCCTTTTTCCTGGCCGGCGCTCTGATAGGAGGCAAAAAAATTACAGGGAGAAGGAAAACCTTTTCGCGGCCGGTGTATAAAGAGCGGGCCTGTGTATAAAGCGGAGGAGGAGATGGTTTTTATCGCCCGCGCGCAAGATTACAGGCCGAGAGCGCGAGAGGGACTTTGCGGTCTGGCCGTGTGTGTTTCCGAGGAAAAGGAATATTCTTTCTTTCTGGGCGGCTCTCTCTCTTTTGCCCCAGAGCTGTACTCTAGCTGCTTCCTCCGTCTCTCTTGCGGAGAAAGAGTGTTTTATGCATATAGAGGCGCGTTTATCGCGGCAAGAGATTTTTCTCCGACAGAGAGTTTAAGTGCGAAACGCTTAAACTTGCAAGAGGTAGGATTTTATTTGACAAGGAGGATGTTACACGTGGAGGCGTGCTTATGAGGCTTGCAAACGGCGCCGTTGCCGGCTGCTTCTTCTTAAATTGCTCAAGGGGCTTTTTTAATCAAGCATCTGCGCTGGGTAGAGTGCTGCTCTTCAACCTGGATTTTATTGTGCGAGAAATGTGCTTTAGGTGTGTTTTATTTTAATTTACGAGGTATCAAGTTTGAATTTTTGATTGTATGGATACGTTTTTTTTCCTTTTATATGAGACAAGAAATAAGAAAATAATAGAAAAAGAA
>JAPYZA010009434.1:0-10354 GCA_030522685.1 Eupelmus azureus | reverse complement strand
TCTGGCGTTTTAACTTAAAATGGATGTTGGAAGACTCGACACTCTCTAGCAAGTCTATTATTTTTTTGGCACCTTTACATTTTTGTACACCTCTTCACCGTATGAATAGAACATGCCATCACTAAAGTTATTTTTATTTTAAAAATTTATAAATAAAATAACATATTTATACATTTTTTTTAAATCGTAAATATTTATAAAACTTTTATTGCTATTAAATAAGCAATCAATATAGAAATAAGTTTCTTTAACTGACCTCACAGTTTCTACAAATGTTAAGGCGAACAAAGTCCAATTCTTGGTAAAGATACTTTTCAGATATGCGTCCATTCCATTCGTCATTTTTTTATAAATTGATTACAATATCATTTTAGATAATAAGTATAAAAATAACTTTAACACTTAAAAAATGTTGGAGCGAAACGCGGAAATTTATCGTCTGTATATTCATTATTGCAAGTCACATCGTATATTTTTAATGATATGCGCAATGTCGCAAAGTACTGACTCGACCCTCACATACACTCATTGATAATCGTTGAAACCCGACGAATCCTTTGATTATTACAATTAGTCATTTACGTTTGAATGGAATTTTTCTACCAAAAAAATGTTTCAATTATCTTATACCATCTTTCTTTACAAATAAAATAATGTCCAGCCCTACCTTTGTTTGTGCAACCCGCCATTGCGCCGAACGGGGGCATCTTGTCGCAACAGAGGCGCATCGATCCGCTTGGCAATGTACACCCTCTTTCTCTCTATGGCTCTATAAGCGTGGGCGTCCATGGGGCGTGGTCGTCGATCCTCGCGTATATGTTGCAGTGCAGTATGAATTCACACGGCTGAAAGGGAGCGCGGAGGTGTCGCGTACCGGTGGGCGCGATTCTTCCTTCGGAATGAAAATTACAGGGAACGTCGCCGAGAGCCGATTAAGTCTCAGACGTTGATGGAACTGTCAGATGGAATATTGCAAGAGCGAGCGTAGTGCGAGGGTCGTGCCGTAATGTATTCAGTTACTGTGCTGATGAACCATTTATGGGTCAGTTTCAGAGTAGTTGATGTTGACGTGAAATGTACACATTTTTCAGCTTACTTTCGTTGTTGATAATAATACGATTTGCGAAGAAGATTTCAATTAGATAACTCATATACATTGATATGTATGGGATCATAATAATTGATTATTTAACGAATTTAAAAAATTTACGCATATTACTGGGAAAAAGTACTTTTATAAACCTAAAAATAAAAATACTTACAAGTATTAAAATGACATTTAAAAGATTCAATAAATTTCTTGAAAGTGAACCTAAAAACCTTCAAATTGATAACTTTGAAATCATCGTTTTGGCATAAATGATTAAATCTAAAATAATTCTTGACACGAAAAATACTTACCATTAAATCATCACTTTAGGAGTTGAAGGTACTATTCACAATTTGCTTTAAAATGATGCAGCAACTTAAACACAGAATCAGTGATGTTTAAAAAAAGTAATTTTTAAACGGTATCTTCTTGTCCCAAAGAGACGATATCGATCCTTCTTACTAAAACTTGCACGTATCTGTATATTTTAGCATGTACGTTAGTCTTCGTAAGGAGCCACGATATGTTTATGCTTCGTCTGACTAAAATTATAAAATATTTTCACTTCAATTTTATATGAGATTAATTAACTAATTAGTTAATTAAATAACCACTACCGATCATTGTTAATTTAATACAGAATTTATGATCCATAAAACAGTTATTTAAATCTTCTCAATATTGAAAATTTGAGAATTTTAGAATTACGTTCTTACATTTTCAGTCCTGCTATAAATATGAATTCTAAATCATGGATTAAAAAGTGTCACAAGGTTAGACGAGAAAATTACTTTTACATTCATTTTACGACAACTCCAGTGAACCGTTAATAACTAGCACAACTATTTAATTATTTCAGGAATTTGAAACTTCAAGTACATATTTTTACCTGCATGTCAAGTAAGTAAACATGTTTACTTGACCGCTTTACTTCTGAGAAAAGCCTCACAGAAAAAGCATATGTTCTCTATGTACAATCCTCTAAACACTACATTGATATATTTTTAGTTTTCAAATTATCAGCGATGTTCAATAATAGTATAGTAAGAGAACAACAAATTTTGTGGCCGTTTATAAGGTTATGTTTTTTTAGGAACAAATGTATATTTTCAAAACGTCAGAAACTGTCAACGTGGTAATTAATCACTCTAAACTTCAACGCTAAAATCTGAAACCGGGGTTACCGTAGGCGAATTTAAATTCGAGTAAGCCAGAAACAGCAAGCGCAAAAGAATAAGATTTAAAAATAACTTTTCAATCATACAATGTGAAAAATGCCTATGCAAAGAATTGTTTTGATTGTTTTTAAGATACAATACGTTATCGCTAAAACTAAATAGTTTGAATACTTTGTATAGATTTCAGACTACTACAAAAAACAATATAATTAATTGAAGATTGTTTTTTAAAATTAAAAAAAATGGAAATAAAAAATCTCATCATTGATATAAATTTAAAAAGTTTTTTGATACTAAAAACTTATTTTTGGTAAGTAAAAAGCTCAGCCAGATTGTAGTTTTTACGCTACTGAATTGTTTTTTTTTTTCAATTAATCAGCGTTCCTAGACCATTAAACGCGTGGAAGCTTAATGAAGCATAGTTTTAAGAAGAAAGAACAAGACAGGAAAATAGAGGATCACAAAAAGGAGGACCTCTCTTATGCGTATACAGGTACACCAGCGTACAAGGGATAACTGTACCGGAAAGACCAGAGCAGGTTGCGTCATTGCCTAGCGGTCCTAAATTTTGAGCTCGTCTGCCGAGATAAGAGAGCTGGAGCGTGCAGGCATTAAAGAAGCCCTGGCTAGTCTCTAAAACGAGATTTGTCTTATGAGGAGCTCGATGAAGGATGCATTTTTCAATGGGACTTTGGTGGGGTGTAGTGATCTGAATTCGTTTCGTATGTGAAGTTATCTTTGTGCCATTTCTGTAAAAAGTTTTTCATAATAAAGCCTTTCATTACTAATAATGTGCATTGATAGTCTATGTAAAATATATTTTATATTTTATCACATCCCTTATTTCAGATAATAAATTTGATTTTACATATTAAAAAATATTGCAACTCCTCAATTTCTCAAATTATTGTATCTTAGCCTATTGTGTTACATTACCAATCCACGCAACAGGTAAGCCCCATTGCAAAACGTAAAAAAACACAGATAGCGTGAATCACGAAAACAAACAAACATTCCCATTAAAACCGTTTGATCTAGCGCGCAGAATTAAAACACTCATGGACGATAGGAACGATTAGGACACAGACCCTCAAAATTCCGGGGGCCGTTCGCTGAAGAAAACAAAAAATCTATGAGGCCGTTCTAAGCGACCTTCCGGGCTATCTTAACGATCCTCGCTTTTCGTTTCGCGAGCTAGGCGTGGAGCTGTAAACAACGCATTCGAGAAAGAAAGAGAGGGAAAGAGAGTGAGAGAGAGCCAGCTCACGCGTTTTTGACTTACGACGATAAATGGTACAAGGCCTCGCGCGGCCTCGACGAGTCCCGTACAGTATTTTCGCCTGCACGCGTGCGGGGCGGCACATAGCGCAGTCGACTACTGAAGAGTCTCTTGATAAACAGGAAAAAGCATGATGAATGATCGGATGGATCAAAAAACAGGCTTTGGGTTTTTTTGACAAATCGAGAATTGAAATAGAAGATGTATGTGACTTATAATAGAATTAAAATTTTGCAGTGGAGTATAAATAAAAATATTTGTAATACTTAGCATAATTTTAATAAGACAGTTCATTATTTCCTTCTGAGACGTTTTAATTCGATCATGCATTTGTATAGAATTCCACGTGAAAGTACGATCACGATAATGAATGCAAAAAGAGTTAGAAATGGAATATTTCACTCTTTTCCACAGTTCAGCGCTATAAATACAGGAAAGCTCTGTCATCAAAATGCACCGCGGCATAACCCACATTTTCCACGTGCTGGCATGACGCATAATATTCATAATGACTCATTCCCGAGAAACCATTGATAATTTTGGCTAGCCTCCTCCGATAGTCCAGCCCAGCTCTAAAATTCCAATCCTACAACCTTTCGAAAATACACCCAGAATCTTCGTACAAAATAAGCACCCCCAAAACTATTAATCTCCCAAACCGCAAAAGCAATTCATCACTTCCAACCTCGCTAATCGAGTGCAAGCTCGCTTATACAACGCAGCGCGTAATTATTGTAGTCGCTCCTCTCGCGCGGCCGAAAAAAGAAAACGAGACCTCGTAAATTCGTCGGGGAGAAAAACTGGAAAAACACGGTCCGTCCGGCTGGACATTACCGTGCGACGACGAAATCCGGGCAGCGAAATCTGGTTCCTTTTGTGTGATGTCGTTGAGAGAGCTATATAGCGCGGGGACCGGTCCCCCCGGATCTCGGGTAGAGATCGTTTTTCCCGAAAACCGTGCATACCTGCACGTGCGTAGTGGCTCAAGGCGCGCGTTGCTATCGTCGCGACCTGTTCGCGGCTTAATTAGTTGGCTCGGCGGTCGGAGGGACCATTTGGTTGTTGGATTATTTGCCATTATGGCGAGGAGTTTTGAGGTTAGGTTCACTTGCCGCGCTCGTCGGGGATATTTCTTGGCTTTATGAAGTGTGTGGATAAGTTCTTTTTTTTTAAATCGAGTTTACGCCGTTTTTGGCGGTTTGGGGATCCGTTTTGCATATAAAATTCGTGGAGTTACCGTTAAATTGATATTTTATATAGAAATCTCACCAGGATTAAGGGAATAAGTCAATTTTTGGACAGTCAATTCCAAAGCTTTTTGAATCAGCAACTCCACTGCAGTCTAAATAAACATATTAGTGCTAGTTGCTTGTACTTATTGATATTCAACTTGTTTTCTTCGATCATGGCTATACGTGTCAATTCAAATCTGTTAATTTGATAAAATCTCGAAAAACTGACTTATCTAATTATAGCCGGAAATCACGAATGTAATACAACGCCAATATATCAGAATAAAAGAATAGAGTATAATTAATTACTAATATTACTCCATAAAAGTAATTGAAATTATTTTTGTTTTTTTACATTACATTAATAATGAAAGCCATAAAAGAGAATAAGTCCACTTTTGATTTAGTTTCCAAGCTTTTAAGAAAATAGTAAAAGAAAAGTATGTCTTAAGGTTATGGTCATGACTATATTTGTATTTAGTGTCTAAATGAATTAGCTAAATCCTAGACTTTAGCTCATTTTCTCTAATCATGTGCGAACCTTAAAATATTAAAAAGTTAATTTCTTAAAAACACAAAAAATTGACTTATTCAGTTAATAAGAGAATCCACAGCTTTGTTTCTTGCTTTTTCTTTCTTTTTAGAACTGTAGTCAAAAAGTAAATTAAGATAATGTTAGTAGCTGTCAAAAGCAATTATCGCTTTATAGCTTTAAGATGGGATGTTGTAATCGTCTTAAAAATCACTCGTAAGAAAAGTCAACTGCATAGTCAGCTTTTCGAACGATGCGATAAGAACTGTCAAAGTTATAAGGTTAATAATTTATGCTTCAAGTTATATAATATTAGATCGACTGACCTAAATTTAATTTAATATAAAATTAAAAAAGAAAAATATATTTGGGGTTCATTGGAGTATGATAGCGTGAGATCGATAATTACGCGCCCGGGGGTACACCTCGCTGTATGTACTTGTATGATAACAAATCATTACATAATATATTAAATTTGCGTCTTATAAAGCAGCTTATAGAACAGGTGCGTAAATAATTTTCAAGAAACATAATTTATTGTTATTGTAATTAATAAATAATAAGTTTATTTTTAAAAAACAACTATACAATGTTTTTTTATTTTTTAAATTATTTTTTTATATAATCCATTTACAAATGTTTTAGTAATGATATTTAATATATCTTACGTTTTAATGTCCACTTTCATTATCCCATGATCGATTGTTATCGCAGCGAGCTATAAGCCACAAGTTCGTCATTGAACTACTCAACCCCCGCGGGCAAATTTTACTGTCATTGGTGAAAACCTATCGCTTCCCTAATTGCTCGAGCAGCGTTCGAGGTAAACGAGCAGATTCCTACTTTATCACTCGGGAATGCTCCCGGAATTTTAATATACAGACATTAAGCCGACGTTCGATAGTAGACGATTTACATAGAAATGTTTTTAGTTTCCAAGAAGAACCGATTATTATGATTTAACTGCCAGTGAGGCGTTAGAAACTTGTGAAATGCCTATTAGGTTTCAAATTACGAGGATTTAAGATATCGTTTTACTTAAATGTAGTGATAACGTTTTGCACTTATTGGTTTTTCAAATCAATATTTTTTCAAATGAGCTTACGGTATAGATGTACCACCGAACAGTTTATAGTATATTTTAGAAGAACTTTATCCGTGATTTAAACAAGTTCTAGTTATGATTTAACTAGCTTGTTTGATTATTAATTTAATCATGACAATTACGTAGACCCTAAAAAATAATTATACGTGACTGCATAAACTTCTACTTATAACAGAAAGAAAAGACAAACAATTAAAATACAACAAAAAAATGAAGAAAAAATCACAACCTGCATTGTACACCTCTCAACTCATTGATCATTCCTCATTAAAATGCAGTCTTCCTCATTACCACAGCGACAACGTCTTTTACAACGAAACGAGAGCTCGCGCGCTTGTATATTTACAATCGACAACTTCTGCATTTATTTTTAGCTCTCCGGCTCTCTCGCGCCGTTCACTTCTCTTTTATAAATAGTCAATAGCCATTATCGATTGTTATCGCCGATACATATCTCCGCGGCCGCGCATGCTAAAACCAGTTATTAAGGGAGCAAGCATTGGAAAACACCGTGCAACATATATATTCAGATCGCGCCGGAGAGCTGTCTGTTAAAAGAGAGCGAAGCGCGTAGCGAGCCACTTAATTGGCGCGCGAGCTTTCAGGACAATCGGCGCCATGCGCGACGGGAATACGCGTGTTAGGAACGTCTGAGCGGGGAGTGGGGAACTGGTTTTTGTGTTAGGTATGGGGGTTAAGGCGGCTTCGGAGGTTAGGTTGGGTTTTGTTTTGTAGTTTATAAATTAAGCTTTCAGTTTATAAAATTCTTAGATTTTTTAGTACATCAATCATTTTATAGGCGATTGAAGTGGGAGGAAGTATTTTGGAAAGATTTTGATTTGAGGTAGTTTTGATGGTTGACGGAAGATTGTCGGTTCTTAGGGACTGAAGGTGATGTGTACAACTGCAATATTTCAATGCAAAAGCTAACAATAAGGGTATATTTATAAATTTTTCGTTTAATATATAGTTTGATTGTTCGAAAAAAATAACAATGTAAAATCGTATTTTAGATTTCAGTTTATATTATCTTTTTAAATAAAATTATTTCTTTCCAAGCTTTTTTAGAAACTTTGTAGAAAAGTAAAAGGCAATATTTCAATTTTTTAATTTACCAATAAATTTTCGCGATAGAATTTGGTTATATTTTTTATGTCGATGAAACGTTTTTGCTACCGATTTACTAGCCGATTGTCAAAACGACATAATACCTATAGAAAATATGAATCATTTAATCGATAAGCCAACAATGAGGGTATTTTTACCAGATTTATTGGAAGTAGCAAATATGTGTGTTATCTGTTATACATTTTTATTCGGTATTCCAATAAAAATTATAACTTTTTAGCATATTGTTGTTTCGCGCAAAAATTGCTACAACCACACTCCAATTTGCTGGTAACGGTTAAGTTAGATCAATATTGATTTTGCATAATATTTAAGATACCCTGAAGATTAAACAAATAAAAATCTAAATAACTTTTCCCATTTGAATTCTTCGAGAGCTTACTAATCACTTGGAGTTTCACTTCAAGGAATTTTAAAAGGACTGCCTCGAATAGAATGCATGTGAAGTTTAGCATGCAATGATGACTATTAGCTAAATCATTTATATTATATGCGTTTTTATAACCGGTTTTACTAACGGATTAGTTTTTGCATGCTTCAATTAAGTTAAGGCGTCAGTTTTAGTATAGGATTAAATTCTTAAAATAAATTTCTTTTCAAAAAATACTTAATCCTGTAGAATTTTAAAAGTACCATATGAAATCAAAATTTATATGTTTATTATAAAACTAGGTATCATCCATACAAACAACTTATAAAAAATAACAATATGCTAATATTGAATTTATATTTCTACAGATGAAACTCACAAATAAAGTAGCATTTATAAACTATTTAAAACCATTTCATTATTCTTTTAAAAATTCATAATAGTCTTTCCAATATTATTCAACACTCTTCTCATCTCGACTAAATCAACCCAATTACCAATCAAATCAAAACTCCATTCCATCTCCCGTAAAATTTCCCAGACTTATCCAACTTTTCCGCATAACCAGCGAAAAAAACCGAAAGAAAATCCCAAAGCCTGCTATCGAAAAGCTGGAAAAACCCAAAACAGCTACTAAAACAAGTCGAGCTTCCGCGCGCGATTATACCCGCATGTATAGAACCTCGCGCTCACATACATATACACTCAACTCTCGGAAGACGCAGAAGAGAGAGAGAGACAGCTCGCGCGCCAGGCTCGCTCCAGCTCGGAGATGGTAATTGGTGTTACGGCATACAGGCCGCTAAGTAGCATACGCTCTCGCTGGTTTTGTTGTATAGTTGTATAAGCGGCCGGCCTTGATCCTTGGCGCTGCAGTCGCCCGTCGCTACTTTCACTAAGTATATCCCCGCGAGCTCGCTCTATCCACTCGGCTCGCTCCTACTTTAGCTCTCTCCTCTCTATCTGTCTCTAACGTCGCCGCTTCGGTCGTCTCTCTCTCTTTCTGTGCCTTTCGCATTACCGAGCTTAGAAGCGCACTTAGATCTAAGCGCGTGTGTATACGAGCGGCCAAGGGGCTCTCAACCGGAAACGCAAGAGCCGGCTTTTGCCTCTCATCTGACCTCAAGCACGCGAGAGGCTGGTTGGGCTGGCTCTGTGAGGTTTCTTTCTTTTTTAGAAGGAGAGAGAGAGAGAGAGAGATGAAGTAAAAGTTTGAGAGGTGTATTGTTGCGGAGGCGGGACTCGAGAGAGAAAAGTCAGGATGAAGCTGGGGCTGGGTTGGAGACGAGGAAGGTTGAGATCTAAGAGGCAAGGTAGCTTTCGGGTTTGTTGGTTCTTGCGGTGATTGCTGGCTGCGCGCGGGTTTGATGGTAGTTGGGACGAGTGATTTTTAATTGAAAATTTTTTTATTTTGATGTTTGTTTTATCCAAGGGGTTTGTTGGAATTAATGAAATTTTGTTGATGATTTCTTGTAAAAGACGTAATTTATAACACGACCTTTCGCTGTTTTCTAATTATCCCACGTAACTAAAATAATTTTAGTACGTAAATTATTGATAGTTTTTATATTTATGTTCTTTACTTGTCTTTAATAATTCTGAACGAACTTGGCATCTCAACGATATTATTTCATTATTGCAGACAGATTATATAATACATTATTATCTTATTTATGTAAAAACATAATGACTTAATTTAGTTGTAGCTTTACCCTATCTACTATGCTTACAACCCAAATGGTGTCCATAATATATTAAGAGTCCAAATTATGAATACATTGTAATAAATTTACTATAAACAGTGAACTTTGTAACCACGTAAATCATAACGTTCGGAAGATTTAATTTACGATATCCTTTGAGTAAATTTCATCATTTACTTGGAGAAATTTCGAAGGAAAGAGCGTTTTTACAGATTTGGTAGGAACTTCAAAGTCACTCGACGTTGGCAAAAAAAGAGTTTAAATATAGATATATATACCCGCAGCCGTGGTTTATCTATACACGAAAGTCAAAAGTGAAAAGCAGACGAATAAGTCCGGGACGCTCAAATTTTATAGAAAGTAGACCCGGAGGGCTTCTCTCTAATGTTCTGGCGCCAATCAAATATTCCAACGAAATTCTTCATTGATTGATAGCACTAATGACAGTTGGTTGGAAAAATCGTAACTAATAAGAACAAGTTTAGTGGTGTAGAAAATTAGTTTTGCATGCTTGATTAAAGTTTAATTTCATTTATGGTAAATTATATTTTCTAATTGAGTTCGTATGAATTTCGATCATGTTACACTTTTAGTTTGTAAAAAATAATTAAAAAGATAATAAGAAATTGTCTACTTTCATTTAGTTTTCATAAAAAACCTCTCGTTAATAAATTTGAAATTCAAGCTACACCATAAATCTCTTAGATTGACTTAATTTTTACTACCTACGTATATAT
>JAPYZA010009432.1:3830-14842 GCA_030522685.1 Eupelmus azureus | reverse complement strand
GCGAGAAACGTGAAAATTCACGAGCACCAGACTCTCGTAGATCGCGCCCGCAGAAAATTCTTCTCTCTAGTACTACTACCCGCGCGAGAAAGAGAGAGACAGCCCCCTCATCTACATTCAAAGCGCGCCGGTGGTATAACCAAGTTTTCTCGCGCGCGCGCGGCCGCAAGCGTATGTATGTATGCATGTATTCGCGGGCAGAGCGACGACAAGCCAGTCGCTCGCTACTCCCAACTATTTCATCTAGGAACAATTTCCCATTAACGCGCCTTCGGAATCCCTTAATTCACCGCCGACTACAGCCGCTCCGCGGCTTAATTGGTCGGCAAGGAGCCTCGAGGGATGCGGCTGAATTCCCCCGTCTTGCACATACCATCGTCTTATTTAGGCCGCGGGGAAAAACATCACGTAGCTGCGGGATTCGGCAAGCAGGCGGCAAAGCGCCGGGGAGCTTGCGACGCGCGCATTTTTGACAGATGAATGATGTAGTAAGGAAAATAGAGAGCTGCCTCTGGCTCCCGCGAGGAGGAAGAAGAATTCCCGTGTAAGTAGAGAGCGAGAGGAACTGCCGGCGTCATAGCGCATGTCTCGCACGTAGCTGGAGCGCGCCGCGGCGCACGTATCACGCATGCAGCGCCCCGGCAATATCAGTGCGATTTCGCGAGTTCTCCTGTATTATTCTTGCGCGGCTCCCGCAGCCGCACCGACAGCCCCTAGGAGCTCTTTCACGTACCGTACTGGTAATTCTTTTTATTTACCCCCCCGCGGAAGCCGGCTTCCTTGCGCTTTAGTGCCGCTGTGATTGCTTGCATTTGTAGTCTTTTCAGGGGATGCGCCGAGCAGGCAGCTGCTGTCTGCGAGGAACAATGCTATATATGTGTGGTAACGCGCTTTTGCTGTGTAAATATTTGACCCGGCTCATCTTTCGCGGATGTGTGGGAACTTGAATAATAATCGAAATTTTAATGTTTTATTATGTTATCTTGCCCTGGGGAGTTGTTCTGGTTTTTCGTTTTGCATTTACGTGTGTGCAGTGTCACATATTTTTCCTGTGGTAATTGAATATTTATCCTCTCCAATTGCTTTAAATAAATGAAATATCGAAAGTATAATTGAAAATTTTGGCTCAATCAACTTTCCAACCATCAGCGGCTCGCATTTTCAAGCGCCGCGGCTCAATAAAAATATTTCATCCGGTCATTAATCAAATTTTCTATCAACTGCTTAATAACGTATACCTCCTCTCGCCCCCCCCCCCGATAAAAAAAATAAAATCCAACCCTTTAATGGAAAATTAATGAAAAAAAGCATCCGCCCTCCAGCGCTGTATATTAAAATGTTAATGGCATTCTTCGCAAAAAGAAAGGGAATCCGGCGCCCCTTCTCCAATTGAATCCCCGTCGCAATCAATTCTCATTAAGCTTTCTCTCCCTCCCACTCGTTCGATTTTCCTTGGCGCATTTCTCTTTAGCGCCCAGCTCTCCCGAGTATTTGCATTTGATTTTTCCCGACTCGCCGTCCAGTCTGAAAAAAATTTCGTCCCACGAAAAACGCGACGAAGTTAGAACGCGAGCAAAGCTCCTCGTTGCGCTCTCGGCGCGTCGTAAATGAGCTTTACGAGTATAGAGCGGCTAAAGAGCGCGCGCGTGCGAAACGGAACTAACTGCCAGCCAGAGCGCTAACAGCATTAAAGATTTATATTTCTCTAGGCGGAAGAGACAGACGCTCCCGGGGCTCCCGAGTCCAGCGGCACCGAGAAGAATTTTAATATGCTTAGAAGCTCTAGGAAGGTGAAATCTAGCCTATTCTGCCACTACTACATCCTTTCCTATCACTTGCCGAACTTAATCCCCCAGAGCGATGCGCTAGCTCGCGATTAATGGATCCGCGCGCGAATTATAATAACCCGCGCATCGATGAACCGCGTATATACAGGAGCGCGCGCTCGGCTCGGATTATATTTACATGCGGAAATTCGGCCGAGCCCACGTAACGCTCCTCAAAATTCGCGAATTATATAGCATTGCCGGGGCGCTCGCGCGAAAGTTTCCAAAATGCAGCGCGCCGCGCGGGTAATTACTCGCTAGTTAGGCGCGAGAGAAAACGGCGCTGCATCTTGTTTAGGCGGCATTAACGCAAATGCGATACGGCATTAAGCAAATTTCGTCTGGTTCGTAAAAACAAGGAAAGCGGGTGGGTATGCGAAGGCTACTGGAAAATCATAAATTTTGCAGGAGCGGAGCGATGAAACGATACACTCGCTGCTTTATAATGAACAAAAGCCTGTTAATTTAATGGACCGAGGCTGCCGGCGCTGCCGCGGCGCTGCTGATGGTCGATATAATGTATGATGGCAATCAAGCGGCGCGCAGTTTTTTTCGAGGTATTTTTGTAATTGACAGTGACGGCTTTTTAAAAATGAAATTATTGCGATGGCTTTTGTTCTCGGTTGAGCGGCGCTGTCTGTATTTCTTATTATAATTGATTTTTATTAACTTTTCTGGGCAAATGGATTTTCAGGTATATTAATTTTATATAAAACCATTATTTTTGAATTAATATTTTAAAAAAGTTTGTGTGTCGGCTATTGTTGAAAATAATATTTTGAAAAAATATTTTAAAATTTTACTGAGTTACCAAATCTGTAAATACTCTGACAGTATCAAAAAATAAATATTTCTTGCCGTATTTTTTGTAACGTTTTGTTTTTCTGTTAGACATCAGATAAAGTCAAAATTAATTATTTAACCCAACTTGTTTTAAAAACAACATTTTTACAAAATAATAAAATTATAAATTTTTGTATTATAAAATTAAATTTTTTCAGTTACGTCACTGATAAGACTTTTTGAACAAAACAGAGTCTTCATACGCTCTAGTTATGCAATGTATTTCGCTCCCTCCATATCCCGATGTGCAACTTGAAAATTGGGCTTCGCGAAAACAAAGTATCAGCTCTCCGAAATTTCTCAGCGAAGTTCCCATCAGTATTCTCGTCCCTCTTTAATAGATCAAGCTACTCGAACCGTAAATTATCATCGGACCCAAAACAGCGCGTCAAAATTTTCGAAAAACCGACGGCTCGTAAATCTCGTAAAGTGGAGCCTCCCCTTGTTACCGCGACAGGGAAAATCTCACTCTCTCGGGGAATAACAGAGCGCGCTTACAAAAAGAAGAAAAAAACACTCGCTCTAACCAGCGGTATTAATGAACAGTCGAGTCAGCGGGTGCTCGTTCGAAAATCAGTCGTGCGGAAAGCAAGAGAGAGAAAGAGAGAAAGGAGAAAAGTCTAGCATAGGCAGAGAGATAAAAATTCGCGCGCGGGCGCGGATGAAGTATATATCTCCGGCGCGTATTATTTGAGGCACGATCTTACGACGCCTCTGGAATCTCCTATATATACATCGGCTAGGCGCAGTACTCGCCGAGCGCGGCGGTTATGTCGGTTTACGTAACACGGCTTTACTTCTCGCGCGCGCGCGCCACGTCCGCGTTTTATTCTCATATTTATCGAGTGGAACTCTCACCGGGAAACTGTAAGTAGAGCGGATAGGAGAGCGGGCCGCGCGGGAGCGAGCGAGAGGGCGAACAAAAGTAATTGCCCGGCTCTCGCGAGCTGCAGCAGCAGCGACACAAGCGCACAGCCAGCTCGCTTTTCTCCGCTCGCGCCTGCCCGAGAGAGAGAGGCAAAAGATGAGAGGCTCCGTCTTCGCGCGCTTCCCCACTTCTCTTCGCTCGCTTCCTCCTTTTATACTCGTCCTTTGCATTTTCCCGCCCTGCCGCCGCCGCCGCCGCGACTTACGGCCGATTCGCCCGCTCGCGAAGCCAAGAGGAGATATTCTATTTCAGCTTCGATTTTTCTGATTCGATGGTTATGCTGTGTCTGGCCGACACCGCCGTTATCGGATATAGCCGCCTGCTCTCGTTGAGTTTCCGTGTCAACTGCTCGTGAGAGTTTTTCTTTTTGGGTGTGGGTGTTACTTGCAATTTATCGGGGTTATTAGTTTTCGGACATGTGCTGGTAAGTTTTAATTCTTTACTGGCGAAATTAGGTAAAAAGTTACGTTAGACTATTATATTAAGTTACGTTATTCTTTACAGGTTGAAAAAGCTTATTAAATTACGTCTTCATTTTTCTTGGTTCGCCGCAAACTTTTATAAATTCACATCATTGGATATAGCTCTTTTGATCTTATTTCATTCGAAAATCGTGTAATATCAGAGCGAGTTCTTGCCATTTGAATAAGTAATTTAGAATCAAAGTTATATAATTATGTAGAGTCGGCTTTCAAGAAAAACCATTCCTAATATAAAAAGCAAAATTTTTACGCTGAATCAAACATAAAACAAGACCTGAAAAAGCCATATAATCTGATGATGTGAAATCGTAAAAGTTGGCAACTAATGAAGTGAAATGCAGGAAAGACGCTTAAAGTTTTTTTAAGAACTACGTTATTTAACATGAAACATAACATAGTATTATTAAGGTAATCGCAAAAATAAAAAAATTGTTTATTACCCTCGCAAATTCATGTTTCGTGAATGAACATATGAGTTACAATATTGAAATACAGATATTTTATGTAATCAAATATTCAATACTCGTAAAGATTTCATGTTTACGCTTATTCTGCGATAATAGATAATAAACTTGCTTCAATATGTACTAAATTATTTTTAAAAATTTATTGTAGTAAGATATTCTTTTACAAGTCTAGGGTTACTACCCAGTATAATTTATTAAGAGATTGGCGTTAAAGTGAAAAAATATTATAAATTCTTATTAAGAGGTTAGCGAGCGGATATAATATTGTAAAAAAGTTTATAATCTCTTAATAAAAAATGTAATATACACTAGAATTAAACATTACAAAGCCGAGAAAATCCACGATAGTTAATGGAACATTTTTTAATTCTTCATCCCGTACATATGAAACAGTTTCATGTTTTAAAATTACGAGCTTTTTAATTTAGAAACTTTTGGTGTAATAGCAACAACTTCAGGAAATGAAATAGCTGGATCAAATTAATCTGGGTAGTAATTCAAATAGTCCCTTATTTGGGCCTAACTTTATCTTATTGTGAATATAATTGTAATAGGTGATTAAACCCTAAATAGGGCTCAATAAAATTTCAAAGTTTAGCCCTAACTAATTAAATTTCTAATCGGCTTTTTATTATCAATAATTCCTAGTTCCCAAATACTCCTGGAATATGAAAAATAACGAAGAGCAATAATCGCCCTGTATAAAACTGCTGACATCAGAAAATCAGCTTTCCAAACCACAATCTCTAATCCCCAACTACAAACAAACCAACCCCTTACACTCTTCAGCCCAAGATAATTCCAGCATTAATCCCCTTATCACCAAATCACAGCAGCCCCAAGTCAAAACCAACCCCACCTTAAAAACCCACAAACCAGCTCACCTCCACAAAACTCCCCCAAAAATTTTCCTCCCATCGAAGCCTCCCCCCAAATCCCAAGAACCTCTCCACAATTCTCTGCCGCTCGGATAAATTGCGCTGATTAGCAAGAGACGCTCGCTCGCAAAATTATCACCCCACGACCCGGGCGCGACTTAACGAAACTCGCGGAGATAACTCATTGAATTACCAGGCGCGGCGCTTGCGTTTAGATAGCAGCTCTCGCGGCCGGCCGCTTAACCGCGCGAAATCTTTGCGGCAGCGCGCGCGAGCGCGAAGCTCGTTAAACAGTCGAGTGCCTGTTTGGATAGCCCGCCCCCGCCTGTATGAATTATTTACCGGTTATCCGGCCCGCCCCAGAGAGAGATAAACGAGCGTTTCTTTTTCTCGCTCCTTGGAATCAATCATTTTCCAGCGCCGGATTCTACCTCAAGCCTTTTATGTTCCCGGGACGATGGGTATAAGAGCGGAAGGAGCCGTGGCGCCCGATCCATTAATGAAAGCCGATAGATAGCTTCTCTAGCGCGTATGTGCGAAAATCACTTGTCGATATGTTTACACGTGGGATTGGCTCTGCAGATATATCCGCAGCCGGCTGCGAGCGCGGCTAAAAGCATTCACCCTGCCGCGCTCGCTTTTCGTATTTATGAATAAATTACAGACAAGTCGAGAGGTGGCTTTTTTCCGTCTCGCTCGTTCGTACCTGCCGGTGCGCGATTGCCTCGCGGCTCTCTCCTGTATATCTGCCTATGCGCGACGCCTACTTTGTGAGAGGCTACGCCGCGCGCGCTTTGACACGCCGAGGAGAGCAAACAGCTGAGTATTGCGATATCGGAACTCGCGCGCGGCTAAGTGACGTGGAACTCCAGCCTTGAACCACATTTTCCCCCCGAGCGCGCGACTTTAATATATATCTTTTCGCTGCGCGGATTTTCAGCGCTGTGGGAGAGAGCCGAGCGATTCATTGTGTCGTTATTAGACACTTAACCCGTGATTTTTCATCTCGGCCTTTTTGCTCGGGACTGCGAGCTTTGGATTTTTCCCGGGAGGAGGAAAATATGTTGGCTTTCCCAGGGAGTATTTGCATGCCGCGCTCGTTTCGAAATTGAAAATTGAATTTGTTTGCGCAAGATGTACTGAATGATTAAAAACGTTTATTGCATGGAAAAATGTGGCGAGACCGAGGGAGTTCAAACAATTGCTCACGAGAAATAAACAGAATGTAAATTAATCTCTTTCTCGGGATGTAAACGCTGGTCACAGTACTGGCTTCTTGTATTATTCATGCGGTTACGCTGCGAGCGAAAAAGTCCTTTATTCGTGCTTCCAGGAAAATAATTTAACAGTTTATTTAACAATTTCAATGTACCTTTGAATCCCCTTTCTAACTAGCGCAATTATTAAACTACATTCGAAAATTTCGACTGACCAAAAATCAACGAACCGCAAGCTCATTTTTTTCCGGCTCACTCAAAAAAAAATTATCCAGCTTGTAATAAAGCTGCCCCATCGTTCAGCCAGTCGATTAAGCCATCCGATTAATCACCCATGCTTTTCGAATTTCAAGGAAAACTATGCGAGGAATGCCACGTCTTTGAGAGGGAATAAGCGGCGGGAGAGAGTCGGAACTCGGCGAAGAATTCCTATATCGACCATTCTCCGAACTACCCCCGTGCGCGGGAAGAAGATTTTCACAATCGATCACGTATTTATTCCGCGCGCCGCGCTCGGAATAATTTTCCTCCCCCCCTCTCACCCTTTCCCGCCTCGCCAGGGCTTCGAATTTTTGTTTGCCGTCTCGACCCGCTTCGAAATGTGAGCGAGTGTGTATATAAAGCCTGAACTTTCGTCCCGATTATTCATAGTGCGTTGCATCGCTGGGACAAATGTCGAGGTATTCTCGAGTGTTAAATAAAATATTCGAGAGGACTGGTTTTGTCGCTGCTTTTAGATCGGGGTTTAAAGTGGATAATGAGGAAAGAGTAGAGGGATTTTGTCAAAGGACAATTTTTGTTTCATTTGTCATTATTGTTGTTGCTTTATCGACTGTTCTTTTAGAATTCATGCGCATCTTTCGTTTATAATAAACCGAAAATAATCCAAATCTATGTTCATAGCTAACAAAGGCATTTCGAACGATGTATGACAATTTTGTAATTAATAAATTCGAGGATTATTGGTTCAAGCGGAAATAAATCTGCTATTAATTACTGTTCATTGTACACGTAAATAATTATTTTACTTTATACAGTTGAAAGGAATAGAGTTTATTTAAAATATTTTTAAATATAAATATTTAAATATTTTTAATATATTAAAGTAATTTTTAATAGATCATAACTAATTATTGTACGTAATATGAGCTTGTGACTTTTTAAACTGTTTAGACATGTAATTCAAACATTTCAAATTAAATAAAAACTTTGAAGCACTGTAGTGTTTTGTGTTTTTAAAATAGTATTAATTTACCTCGTAAAATAAATGCCTTTGTTGCCCATTTTGACAGTTTCCCATTCGTCCCATATTGCGATTTATATAAAATATAAACTATTCCATATTTGAAATAATACATTATATTATCCAACTTTTAAAAGACCATCAACCCCAACCCCATCCCTTCAGCCTACGCTCAAATTAACCTTTTCAGCGCCTCTGCAACTATATGTACGGATCAACCGCTAATACTAATGAAATAAAAGCCGCCGCAAATACGGCGTGAAACGAAGAAAGGAAGAACAAGGGAGGAGGAGCTCCTCTCGCAGCTAAAAGCAGCAGCGGCAGATCGACGGCAAGGGCAAGGGCAGAGTTAGCAGGCTGATATTGTCGGGCGGGGTGTGGAATAAGTGGTCATTTCGGCGATGAGATCAGCCTGTCGAACTCGGCGCCGTATCTTGCGACTCTCTCTCTCTCTCTCTTTTCTCGTCGTTCCGCCCAATCAACCGGCTCGCCGAGGGAAAAACCGAGCACGCCCGGCGTCGTTTCGCCCGGCGATTTAATGTCCGGATGCGTTGCTATACGACGGATCAGCGAGATGTCCTCTATGTCGGGGAGTAAAGTTTTGTGGCCTTTTATATACTTTTGTGTCCGATGTATTGACTTTCGCGCTTTGATTGTCTGTTATATACTGGGGGGGTTTTTTTTAGGTCTGATCAGAGCGTTTGTAAATTATTTACTGCAAATATTTTTTTACTGGGAAAAGATAAATTAATTTAATATACATGAAGCTAAAGCGTAATTTAATATTCAAATATGTACTTGAATATAATTAATGTGCAATAGTAATTTATGTAATTTATAATATTTAATATTTATATAAAATTTAGTCTCCTGATTATTGCTCAACTAACAAATGATTGATGTTAACGTATCCGCAATAATATTATAAATGGCAAATCAAATAACTGCACTCACAAAATGAAATTATTGATGTTTATCGTTAATTAAACAAAAATACTTTACAATATTTCACTAATTAATCAATTATTTAGCAAACATTTTAAAAATTGAATAACACTGCAAACATCGAATACAACACGAACTCACGTAAACGCAATCGAATCATTCCCACACAAGACAGCCCTTCGCGCATTCAAAAGAAAAAAACTCTTAGAGCTATTTAGAACCTCCCGCTAAGAGCATTCCAAATTGTGAATAATTGCAAGTAAGCCCTTTGGCACAGCTCGATTTTCTCCCACCGCAAAAGAGCGATAATTAACAAAAGAGGGGGGGTGTAAGGAGAACGGAAAATCAAAGAGCCAACGAGGCGAACTGCAGAGAGTTAGGCCGACCGAATGCTCTCTAAAGAGCGACATTTTCCAGCTCCCTCGGATCCGGCCTCTTTGACAGCATCTCGAAATAAGGGGCCTTTGAATCCATGCTCTCCGGGCGAAAACTACGGTCCAGTAATCGAGCGACACGCGGACGCGCGCGGCGCAAAGGCTATCCGTCACGACGCCGGCGCGCGGCCAGTCGCCAGTCGAAAGCCAGAGGAATGCCCTTGGTAATTTGCCGCGACTGTGACGTATATCCGCCGGGCTGTTTGTTTCATTAATCAATTCGTTATCAGCGCTGGTGCTCTGTCTTTTTTTTTATGGCCCGCGCGGGATGCGAGTGGATTTTCTTTGTTAATTTAGGTCTGATTTCGATTTTCAGATAGAGCTTTGGAGAATTATGAGGCTCTCAAGTTTACAGTGCAGTGATCGATGACGAACGTAAAATAATAAGAATGATTTTTCGTTCTGCAGAAAAAACTTGATGCATCGTGTTAATTAAGTCGATGCGCGCGATTAGTTTCGCGACTTTCCCATCAAAAGGCCGCACGAGGCCACAGATTTTAGGCTCAACCGCTCGCCGAACGTTAATGTCCCGGCTACAGCGGCTAAGTAGGTCGGCCCCCTATCCCATCTCCCTCCCTCTCCGCCGGCCTCTTGTAACAATTACTGCCAATTTATTATTCATGAGGGCATTAAACATGTAAACGTCTCGTAAACTAGCCCCCGGCTATGCGTCGTAAGCGCGCGCTGGCCCATGCGAAAAAACCCTCCGTACTTCAATGAAGATAGCTGATCTCTTTTTTTTCTCCAGCCATCTTTAACGACTCCGCGCGACGAGCTAAGCAGATTTTTAATGCCGAGTGCGCGCGTATGTCGAAGTGCATTGCCACACGCGGCTCGACAATGTCCAATTTTCCAGGGAACTTTTGAATGGCCAGGCCGTTTTGCGTGTACATTGTTTGCCGGGGAAACGGTTTACGGGTCTCCATTTCGCTGGCGAGCACAGAGCGTAAGCGCGCTGGCCTACTTGTAATTCATAAATTAGAGTCGTGCGCTCTGGCGAGAGCGTAAAAATGCGCGGATTATTGAAAGTTTCGAGATGGCTTCTAATATTTTTATTAGCGTCCTCGCGCGCGCGTTAAGCCACTGCTTTACGTTTATACTTGGCCAAGTAGTTTTCGCTGTGTTTTATAAGCTTGTAACTCGAAGATTAAGAAACAAGATTTGCAGCGGCCTCGGCGAACTCTAAACTCTCTTATTAAAGCACGCTCGCCGGCGGGATTTTTATTGAAATAAAGCAGCTAGTTTACTCTTAAGCGGACGGCATTAGCGTTTCATTCCGAGTGATATCGAGAGTAACGGCTGCTGCGAGCCGCAACTGATAGTTAAAATACTCGAGACAGTAAAGTCTCCGCAGCTCTCGCAAATAATGATATTCGCAAAAAAAAGAGGGGAAAAATCGAGCGTCGAGTAAATGGCGTGCCGAGCGATATATATAGCAGGCGGCTCGCGGCTATATAGGCAAGGGCGAGCGAGCGGATGAATAAATTCCGTGGTCCTCTCTCTTTCTTTCTGGCTCTCTCTTTCTCTCCGCGTAACCAGAGGGGAATATGGCAAGGACTAGCAGACTTATATTGTCTTGCATCGCGCCGCCGAGGGCTATAAAATCTCCTCGTCTCGATCTTGTCCTCGGCTTCTCCTCCTATAACCGATCTCCACGAGGAGAAGACTGTTACCCCCTCGGGCCAACGTATAGCGTAAGGCTCTGATTGGCTGATGACCTTGCGGTTGTTGAATAAGATTCAGACACAC
>JAPYZA010009429.1:0-12967 GCA_030522685.1 Eupelmus azureus | reverse complement strand
TGATGGTTGTTATGTTGTTTGTTTTATTTTATGTTTTGAAAGTTAGCGACAGTGAAGGTATTTTGTTTTGTTTTTTTTTTTAATTAGGCTTTTTCATTTCATTTGCAGTTATGTTTTTCTTGGATTTCTTGGTTTTTTCTCTAATGTTTTGAAATTGTGCTGCCGGGTTTTATTTTTAGAACTTTGTAAATTTTTTTTCTATTATAATTACTTTGAGATGGTCTGCGGAAAACGTAAAAGTGTACACAAAGTGGTTTTACTTTGCACTCGGGGAAAAAGCACCTGATTTATACGCGTGTACGTTTGTAGCTTTGAGAAAGAGTAGAAGAAAAAGATTTTAACGAGCTGCTTTTTTACGTTATTTCTTACATAACATTTCATTAGGATATCCAAGTCTGAAAACTACATGCACTTTTCACGTAATGCCTAATTAAGTATACTTAAATGCGTTCATAGTGCGGATAAGAGACGTTGTTTATGTAATAATTATAATGCAAATCTTTATGAACGTAGTTTAGAAAACTGAAGTATATAAATTTGAAAATTCGCAAAACTACGTGGGTTATTCTAAATAGAGCGTTTGACATCGATAATTATCTGAGCGCTTGAACATAGGTAAAAGTATTGTCCAGTAGCTTCGAGCATGATCATAAATTTAACTTGTCTAAATCCTGTAAATCTGCTTAATGCAAACACTTGTATATTTACGATTTTTTATCTAATCAGTATTTTGAGATAAAAATTTATTGTTAATTGTTTGGATGATTGACAAAAAAGAATTTTAAAGTTACATTTGAAAACAAATTCTTCGAGTCGAATTATATTTCTCAAAAAGTAAGTATCCTATATACTACCGTATAAACGATAAATGCCGATATCTACACATCAAGCAAAATGTAGAAAAAGCTTTATACTGTTTTCGCTCTAACGTTTTGAGATACATTTCTATTCTTAAAAGCGAGGTACGATGAGTATTGTTATGCCTTTTCGAGCATTTCTATTGATTTGCCAGTCGCAATTGCATTGTTTTTTGGAATTGTTTGTTTGTAAATGACAGACTTTAACCTTAACAGTCATAACCGCATGTGCGCGAAGCGTACATAAGTCCGGATTCTAGTTTATTTTAAAAAAATATGTAATCATTTGAGTAAACAGGCACATCATTACTATCATTTTAAAAATAATATCTTATGAAAACTCAAATCAAAGCATAAGCCTTTCCTCTCAGCGAAGCTGTTTTATAGCATTTCTCGTGTGTTTTAGATATATTCTCTTGCATATATTTGAGTTTTGGATGTACATGTTTGCGTAGGACCGACTATGGTTCGACCGGATATGGACGACGTATACCCAATATTGAGCCATGCAGGTAGGCGAATAATTGCATTATATTTCTACCGAACTGGTAGCCATCGAGCTAATATATTGGAGACTAAAAGCAAAGAGTATATGCAATCTGTCTATTTTGGTAAGTAGCGGACCACTTTGGGTATTATTTTCCTAAGACAATTTAAATCTTTTATTGTCTTTATTCTAAGGTTAAATACAGATTATTCAATAGATAAAATAATTTATTCATAGAAAATTTTCACAGTAGATTTACGCTATTGCATGAGTGTAAATTTCATTCATAATAGAGGTTTTTAACTACTAACTCATTTTTCGAGTAAAAACTTAACTTCGAGTAAGATATTAACAACCAAAATATCATATTATTCCATTTAATAAAGTAAATATATAATTTTGCCTTCATGCATATCTGATTAATTGGTATTTTAATGATGCAAATTAGGCAATGGTTAATGAAACTTTGCAGCTATTCTAACAGAACAAAAATTATTGAAAAAATTCAATATCATTTGGATCTAATATTTCTAACCATTTCCCACAGTTTCCCTCAAAGCAAAGCTCCACCAAACACAGATCACCCAGTCTCCGCGCGCAGTAACACAGCTGATAAAGAGCTGTCGTCGCATCGCCGAGAGAAAAACGATAGCGCTCCGAGCGTGAAACTTCCTGGCATGTAAAACTTGACCAACTCTTCCCCTTTTTCCCTCTACTCGCGCACGCGTATGCGCTGCTATTATATGCGCGAGCTCCGGCATCGTAAAGAGGTCACGCAGAGAGCATTACCGGCCTGCTCGCAGCTCGCTCGCTTTACGACTGACGAGGGATTTTGCGCGGCCGAAGTGCCGCACTAAAAGTACCGGCTAGGATGGCGGGAGTGAATTTTTAAGGGCTGCCCTGGCGCGCTATGATTTTTCAGGATATAGAGCGTTGCTCAGGCTGCTTTGGTAATTGGGGCTGAGACATTTGGTTTGGAGAATGATTGATGACTTTAGTGGGTCGTGTGTGGAATGATGATTTACTTGTTTTTTTTTATATATAAACCGAGAAAATAGTATAATAAAAGTTATTATATTATGTAGGAAACTTATGACGTCTTCTAAAAATCAAAAAAATTTCTATGTTTTACTAATTTGAAATTTTTATTTACTATAATTATAGTAATTTTGCTATAAAGCTTAGTAATTTTTTTGATTTTTGAAAGATTTTACAGGTTTCCTCCATAATTTAATAATGTTTGTTATACTATTCTTCGGAACGTATTTTTAAAAATTGAAAATTTATTAATTTGCATTTGTGCAAGGTTTTGATGTTTAATTTGGTTTATATAAATTCATCAAAAATAATTTTGCTTTATCGTTCATTGTTTCAATGTAGGTGGAAATGTTTTACCGACGTTGTAGTTTTAATGAACAGTAAAAAGTCAGTTTAATTTCCTTCCTATTATATTTTTATTTTTGGGCTTTTCGTATAATTACCTGAAGCTTTTGCGAATCATTTTATTTTACCTGAAATATTTAATAAAGCTGTTTTTTGATGCGTAAAACAACGTGATAATTTTAAAAGCTTTTAAATATTATGTCCACGGTGGTCTTTCTACTGTTTCAACGCAACAATAATTCTGAGGTTAAATAGGAATTAACACTTTTTGATTCTATTTAATAATGATAGCACCAATGGAATTTATTATTTTTAAAAATATTATTCTTTTTAAGAAAAGTTGTTTTTACAGGGACATTCATGTTTCTCTGCTCAAAGAAATATAGTCCATAAAAATTTTATGTACAAGAATTGTGTATGATCATCGCTGGTACCTACATGTAGATAAGAAAAACTATGTTGTAGATTTACATACATTTTCTATGAGTAGGTAAAATAGGAAGCTAATTTGCTATCTCTGTTATTATCTTGGTAATGATATACGAATAGCAAACGAGGTTGGAAACATTCTAAATATCAGAAAAGTATAAGTTACTTTTACGCGTAAAATGATAAATTGGTTAGTTCGTATTATTAAAAATTTTACATGATTTTTATTAAGAAATGTAACTTTTCAAATATAGTAAAACTTGATTATTTTTATACAAATTTTTAAATATCATTAAAGAAGTAATTGTTGCGTCATGGGTAATTACAGTTTTTCTACATTACTGATATACACCACGAAAGTTTTTAATTGCAGTTCAAATCGCTTTCCAAGAAAAAGATTTCAAATAAACTTATTAACATTTCAGCAACTTGAACCAGTACATAAGACCATATTAATTACTTCTAAAGCTCTTAATTTAAATGTATTTTTAATTCATCAAAAACTTCTCGATCGCTCAACAACCTAAACGACACGAAAAACAAAAGTAGTCAATTATACGAAGCACAAATAATAAATATCAGTTATATAATTAAATTAATTAAATAAATGAAAAGCGCAAGATACGCGTTTTGCAAAATTAATTAACCGGCGCAGACGCCCCGTATAAGTAATATAACGAGAGCCGTCGGTTTCATATCGCCGAGTAGCAAAGCCGGGAAACGCGCCGCTCGAAAGAGAGGGGGATTAACAATGCAGGCACTCATTAGTGTGCGCGTTACCGTCGCACAAAATGCGCAGCCCCCCGCGCCGCGCCGGCCAGACAGATCCTCTCGACTCCGCGCGCATATAAAAAAACTGGCTCCGGAAAAATGTTTCTCGTAGCGAGGATTAAAAAAAATCTTTCGACTTTCTGAATCCCGCGCGAATATCTTGGAAAACAGGTAACGATTCACGCTAACGAGCTCTCAGTGCACTTCAGGTTAAATTAATTTGCATAGAGGATCCGTTCGGTATCTTGAGCACTCCCGGCTAACTGGAGCAGAGCTACACGCGCGTCTACTTCTCCAAAATGCATGCGCGATTTCAAAACGCACTTTGCCGGGGGACTACAAAAGCCCTTCGCGCGTAAGCGAAATGCAGTGTACTTTCGGCGTTGCTTGTCCGCTTAATAGAACGCCGACCCAATAATGTTTGGCTCGCAGTGCGCGCGTTATTGCGCGTCCGAGGCTCGACACAGTGAGGGCCGAGTGTTTCGTGCGATGCTCGCGCGCACCTGGGGTATACAGTGGGGAGGTAACTATTGTGCTGCTGGGTCTTTTTGAGCAGATGCGGATGAAATTGTCGACGTTGTTTTTTTGTTTTTTGGTAGTTTTGGGGTTGGGATGTTTGTTTTGGGGGTTTGATGCGCGCTTTATTTTTTGGATATTGGTGTGTAGATCAAATGTGTTGGCACTTATATATAACTGGCACTTGATATGACTTAGTCTGCGCTTACATTGTCGATCGATAGCTTTTGTCCACCAAAAGTAAATGTCAGTCAACACAAAAAGTTTTGTAACTTCGGTCACAGTTAAGTTACAAAAATCTGCAAAAGCAAATGTTCAAATTTAAATTAAAACCTTTCAAAATAGGTATTGCATAAATTTTGAAAAATTTTTTAAATACTTGTCGGAGATAGTTTGAGTTAAAGTTAAAACTTTTTTTTAGCAAAACTACATCTATAGCCTTGAAAAAAGTTTTTAAAAAATTTTTCAGTTGTTTTGAAAAGTCTTGGATTAAGCCTTAAAATTCTTTTTGCAAGATTAATGTACGACTTCTACTGCCAACTTTGTACCACTTTGAAAAGAAAGAGAAAATTTTTAAGTTGTTACATTTATATTTTCTATATTAAAAAATAAATAACAAATACTTGCGGGATAGAAACGTTTGCTTACCATTTGGCAGAATAAAGGAATACGCTAAGTCAAATTATTTATCCACCTTGATAAGGTCAATTCGAGTAACTTACATATTAAGCATATTATACGTCTTGAGGCCACATTGAGCCGAAAGGACTGAAACTTTGGCCATTAAATTATTTACAGCTCAAGTCCAAATAGTCATTTTAAACTGCGCAAACTTCTCCGCCTGTAGTACAATATAATAATGCTGAATTGTGCTAAAATACGACATATCATCAGCTGTGTGGCAAGTGGCAAGTTTATAACAGGTAAACTTTACTCGATAAATTTTGGCGTCGAGAGTTGGCGTGGATAATTATTGGCCTTGCGGTCTGAATCTCAAACATTTTTTATCTTTCAATCCACTCAAACATACCACTCCGCCCAAATCTCTCCTCTATCCGTACTATCCACATCTCCGTCCATCATCCAATTTCAAAAACTACCCCCGGAATTCTCGAAAATTCTTCCAAAAAAATAACAGCGCCACCGACATTTATCTCCCCTTTATCCAAAACGCAATTTCGAAATTTCTCTCGCGTACTGCGACTCCTCCTTGCGCTCTGAAAAATAGCCCGCGCTATCCTGGCTTGTGTGTGTGTGCACGCTGTAGCGAACGACGGCAGTTGTAAATTGCGGAGCGCGCGTCTGCTCTGCCTTCCGCGCGCCATTTGTCCGCGTCGTTCGGAGCTGCCTCCTGCAGTTTTATGCGCGCGAGCGCGAGGATGTGCGTAATAACCTCTTGAATTTTGCGCGCGCGTGCTCTGCCCTTGGGGCTGAGGTGTTTGTGATCGCGCGCTACGCGCTCGTGGGAGAGATGATTGCGGCCTGGGATGTGTAGTTTCAAGGGGAATATGGGTTTGAGGTGAGATGCGTTAGGTGTGGAAATTGGGTGTAAATAGTTGAATGCGTTAATTTTTATGGGTTTTGTGTGTATTATGTACAGGTATATGTCGTGTTTATGTGTACGGTAGATTTTATATGTGCATGTGTAGTTTTATTTATTCAGTTTGTCGTGGAAGACTTTTTGTAGTTCTGTACGACAAATGAGAACTCATTAGGTATCATTATATAAGAAACTCGCTTTAGTTCATAAGGTAATTCATGTGCGCTTCTAGAAGTTTCTATATTTTTCTCCATCTAAAAGAAAGTGCAAAAAGTTTTTTCGAGTTGCTGCGCCACTGACTTTAGTGAGCAGCGAGTTAAGTGACTGGTGTATTTTTTGCAGAACCGGAGAAAATTCCCTTTCAAAAAGTTAACAACCTGCGGTATTTTCTCTCGTGAAAATGTATATTTTTCCATGCTAATGGTGATATTTTAACGAGAAACTTTTTCAATTCTTACAAAATCTTAATGAAAAACGAAATAAAATTTTATTTTAATTATTTCAAATATAATATAAAAAGTACATGTCTGACTAGACTCGTCTTTTGTGCTTTCTTCATATATATGCGCAGACAGTGATTGCATTGGTAAATTATAATTTATATTTAAAGTTTTCAAATTCAAAAAATAGCATAGATTATACATTTTTAAAAGATTTTCTTTTTGAACTCGACAGAATTCAAGATTTTTTCTACAAAAGAAGCTTCCGCGAGGTAAAAATTTTCAAGCACGATATTTTGACGGATTTCGATGGTTCTGGGTCACCGGTTCACAATCTTCTTACGTATAGTCAAAGAATATTGATAAATACAGAAGCGAAGCTGGAACACGATTTAATATTTTCCGAAAATTCAAGAAAAATTTCTACTCCCTTTTCACTGCGCGTACTCCTACTTCAAAATAGCGAGTGCACATTTCGGAGATTCACTCATCCGTTTCTAAAGTACATTTATCCGCTAAATTTTGCCCGCTCGATAATCTCTACAAATAAAGTTTAATCACCGTAATGAATAACCCAAAAACGCATATTTTGATCAGTGAGCGCTCGCTGCACTCGCGCTCATACTCCGCCGCGAATTCATAAACAATCGATTACAATTCGACGAGTCTCGGGCCAAACAAAATTAATTAGCTCCATATCGCAATAACGTCCGAGCAAACAAAGCGCGAATCACACTGCGGATTCAGCGTAATGAAAATCATTACAATTTAATCGCTACCTCCTCTATCCAATCATCGCTACGCTCAACAGCTCTAAAAATTCGCTCGATTAATTTCGAGCAGTATCCTCCCGTTCAGAGCAAGCGGAAAAGTTGTTTTAAAAATTAATGGCGCGAGCCTGGGGCCTTAGGATAAACGAAAAGGGCCGCAGGCGCAGCACAGCAGTTTTGAATTTAATAGTCGCTGGTTATTAATAGCTGGACTAAGCTCTAGGTTGCCTAGCAGCGCTCGTGGCTCATAAATCGAGAGTCTCGCGAAGCTCTTAATCATATTCGGAATTTACTTACGGTCTGGCCGCCAAATTATCGCGTGCCTTTACGCAGTATCGGATGGCTGCTGGATACACGTCCACGCCAGGCGTGTGGAATACCGTTTGCCTGTTTCAAGGCTATGGGAATGGATTAACGAGAATTTGGAATATTTGCGTGGGTAGCGCTGGGGCAAGATTGTTGCGGGGCTTGGAGCGTGGGGGTGGGTTGTATGTTTTGGTGTAGTTTTGGGGGATTATGGTGGGTTTCTGAAAATTTTGTGTGTGCCAGCTTTTGATGAAAATTTGTTATGTAATTAATTTTGTAATTCAAGTCCTATTGCTTAATGTTACGCAATTGAATTATGTAATTTACAAGTTCAAATTGTATAATATGCAGATGAAGTTTAACGAATTTTAATCAGAGTAACTACTAAATAAGCTTAAATAAAATGTTTTACAAAAAAGGTTTTTGATACATTTGAACACGCTGTTTTTTCATGACAGTTGCAGCTTTTATTATCTGTAGTTCACTTGCACAATGGATTTTTTCTTATATTTTTAAAAAGCTTTTATCGATTATCTGTTACATTCGTATCGCGATTGGATGTTGGTTCACTGTCAATGAAATATTTAGTGTATAGAAATCTTAAAATTAAAATTTTTATAAAGTTAATTTTAATTCTATTAACCCTTTCCTACCTAAATTATTTCTATGCACGATATGATGGCAATTTATGATTGTTCAAGCTTGTTATACCTCAAATATGAAAAGGCACAAGTAAAAAAAAAATTTTTTTAGATATTCTGAGATATCTTTATACCTTTTGAGATATAAATCTTTTTCTTATATAAAATTTATTCGGTTACATTAATGTGACTATTTAAATGCATTACAATGGTAATTTTTATGCAACTTTAAAAAATAATAGAAAATCTTCATTTTTCCACAATGTCCCTTGAAATGGACATTGGGTAGGAAAGGGTTAAAGTGTAATGAAACAAATTTTCCAGTAATCAAATAATATGTAAATTAAATTAAAATAGTTAATACCGAGAAACAATTTAAATACTTGAACTAATTATGATTAAGTAGTTATTTGTCAAAAAGTTTAGAATTGTATAGCAAAGGAAAGTCATTGGATAAACAACTGAGTTTATGGGCTTCGTGGAGTTTATACCTATTTGCTTCTGAAAACTGGATTATACCTAAATAGTCCCACAAACTGTACAACAATAATTCTCGAAAAAATCCATATTTTACAATTTTCAAGACAAGAAAACATTATCTGATATTTATATCTATAATTCAATTAAAAATGTGAAATTTTCCTCCAAATAATTTCGTTTTTCAATCTTTTTTCCAAATTTTTCTCCAAAAAATTTCATAAATTCCAAAATATACTGCAGCGCTTTTTCAAAAGTCAGAAAAATCGAGCGTCTCCTCCGCAATCTCGAAATTCACCCTTCACCGCCGTATCATTCATAGCGATTTGCAAAAGTAAAAAATGAAAATCCAAGACATTATTCACCCTCGAACCAATTAAACACACCGAAGTAAAATATTCCCCGACCAAAAAATTCAGCCACTCCCTACGCAAACATTCCTCCGCGTTTGTCTCCCTTTAAAAGACCCACGCGGAACCTTCGCTCTCCCTTTAAATCTCCGCGCGCATTACACAAACATATCCCTCGGAAAAAAAGTAGCGTGCTCCTAAGCGAGTCGTTAGATCGCCGGGCTTATCCGTTGACCGAGTCTCTCTCCTTAAACGACCGCACTTCGGCCGCGGCGAGGGCGAAGGAGGATAAAAAGCGGAGCGAATCCGCTGATTCGCGATCCTCAGGATTTAGGAGGTCTCCTCGAGTAGGTGGTTGAAGCGCGTGTGCGCACGCCCTGCGCATTTTTATGGGGGGTGTGCGGGCGGTGCCGCTTTATTGTCTAATTTTCTTAAATGTGGGAGAGGAGGGAAGTTTCATTGCGGCTGGTGCTTCGGGAAGGGAATTTAAGGGGTTTGAGATGGGTGTTGATGTTTAAATTTTTTTTTTATCTATTGTCTGCTAATGCGGTTGAGATGGTTGGTTGGGATGGTTTGAGGTCTGGAGTGTTTTTTTAGTTTTTTTTGTATTGAGATGTAAATATTTGAGATCTGGTAGAGAATTGAGAATTTATTTTTTAGTATTGCTTTGTTCAAAGGTGTAATTTTTTATCAGTCTATTCGCTTATTATTTATGTCTTTTCCCAAGTTTTACTGTTAGTAGTAAGACAGTCTGGCAATAATGTTTTTAATATCACTCTGGAAAAGTATGTCACAAAGGAGTCTATAAAAATATTTTTCTTCTAAAATTGAAATACACATTGTTTTCTTATGTAAAGCGACGTATTAAATTTAAATTTCCCGGATATTGCAGGGACGTTTTAGGTACGTACAGAGCCTCGGGCCAGAGCACAAACATTACGATGTCTCTTTTATTAATAAAACGAAATAAAGTACGTGTAAAGTGAATTTTATTATTCAGGGAATGAGCCGTGATGTAAAATTTTATTTTCCAGAATTCCAAGGTACTTATTCCTCCTCTGAATATATAGCGACTAAACGTTAAAGAGTCATTCCAATTCGATACATTCCTTCTTTTATTTCTCCTCCACTTTAACACTTCCGCCATAAATAAAAGAACAATCTCCCTAATCGCGAACTAAAAAAAATATGTCCCACAAGAAGAAAAGTCGACAAATCTTGAACGAAGGCAATATGTACCCCGAGCCTCACTCTAATTCCCAAAGAACCAACCGCATCTACCTTACCGAACTCCTTCAGCTCGTTTAAAATATGAATTCCCAACAAACCGCCCGGGCAATCGATCTGACTCCGCGTATAACTTATATCCTCCCGCCTCCAAAGAACCGGCGCGCTGCAAACTTCCGCGGTTACAACACCTCAAGTGGGACGGGACTGGAGGGAAAAAAAAGAGCAGACGGATATTTTCTATTGGAATGCGCTCCCGTAGGCGAGGCCATTACTTCTTTCGCCTCTCGCTGAGCGACCGGAAGCTGCGAGAGTCCTGAACGCGAAGTTCGAGTTCCGAGAGACGTAGAGGCTGGAGGGCTATTGAAATTTGAATGAGAAGTTTTTTAATAAAGTGGGTATACACAGTATTTAGTCGGCGGACGGGGAAAAAGTTTATTTTCCTGGATCGCGAGGAGGGAAACTGATGCGAATCGCTCGCCCATTGTTGGATAAATTGATTTTGAGTGATGCTTTTTTCGGATTTATGGCCGCGTGGCTCGAGTGGATTTATTAAGGATTTTCTTTCAGCTTTTTATTCTTCTGTTTGGAGCGCGGCTTTTGAGCTTGTTGTGAAACTTTACGTTCGGGTTTTATTTTTTTGTAGGTATTATTATTTTCAGAGTTACGTGCCGCGGAGCATGTTAGAAACCAAAAGTATAACCAATAAAAATATTCTTTTACTATGCTCGTTTTTACTAAAATTCGTATTTCAAAAATGAAAATTCATATCACAAAAAATTTTCGCAAGTATGCTGGTACGCTCAAAAGAGTTAAAAAAAAGTGTTGAGAATTAAAAAAAAGGTATACACCGCAAACGCAATACAAAAGTCAAATGACTAAATACGATAAATGCGAAAGGTAAATGGCTCTATTAAGAAAAATGGCTTTTTATATGGCACAAGGAGTTTTTGCATGGATCGAGGTAGGCATTAGAAACGAGAGAATAGAGAAAGAGAGAGAGAGAGAGAGGAAGAGACAGTTAAAAAACTTTTAAAAGATGTAGTACAATGCGACGGTATAGTCCGGAGGATGAAGAAAAAAAAATAATAAAAAGATACGCGTGGGCGGGTATAAGGCCGTGCCAGAAGTGCGTATAAAAAGCACCGAGCGAGGGAAGCAATGGCACAGATGGACGCTCGGAGTAACTCCCCGTCGTTTCCAGTACTAACGTAGAATATGGATATTGTTGAGCATGTGTAATTTTAGCTTTTTTATGCAACTAAATGTAAATAAAGGTTTTTTAAAATTCACTTTTGTGAATTTAAATTTTTCATGCACTCATTATTTATTTTTTATCCATTTACCTATTTTTATCCAACATTTTTTTTCAAAATCTTGTAACTCTCACGCAGTTGAAATTCAATATACCACCCATTTCCTTCCTTTCAACGCCCTCAACACACGTTTAAGATTTCTAAAAAAATCCCACCGCATTTTTGCATTTTTAACGAACCCACTAACGCTTTAAATTCAAAGTCGCACACAGTCCCCAAAAAAGTGGTCGAAAAACTCAACCACTCGTCTTTCATTCCCAGCCGCGCCCAGACTTCCCAAAATTGAAACCCAAAACCACCCGTCGAAAAGTTGGCACAGCTCATTCGACTACCCGCACTCGGTACAAAAATCTAATTACCTCGAAAAAAAAGAACGAGCGAAGAAAAAGAAGCAAAAGCGCGCGCTTTACGAATTTAGCGCGCGGTAAACTCCCGAAGGGCCGGAAAACGTAATTCCCTTTCGCTCGCGTCCGGCGGGGAAAAAATTCCGGCCGATGATAATTAAAGGAGAATGGCTGGGCGCGCGAAGCGTTTACGTGTGACTCGACGCCATTGCAACGCAGCTAAAATTCGCCGAGCTCAGATTTCAAGATAATGGAGTGCGCGAGCGTGCAGTAGATAAAGACCGCTCGTGTCAGACTCGAGCAGCTCGGCGGGCCGAATTTTTATTTCGCCCGCACGCCGCTGTGGCCTTTTTCATTTGCTTTCTTTTGCGCGTGCGCTTCTTTTACTATTCTTGTGCGCGAGAAATTTGAGGTATGGAGGCGGGACTCTCGGCTTTTTTAATTGCTTAATTTAACTTTCAGTGGCACGGCCGGCTCTGATGGAAAGAGTGGGCACACTTGTTTTTGAGTAATATTAGATTTTATTTGGTGCAGTAGGTTGGATAATTTTTTAGTTTAATTTATATTGCTTTTGCATTACGGAATTATTCTTTTTACTATACGTGGTAATTTTTATTATTAGCCCACATGTCACGTCTGAAATAATTTTTACTGTTTTGCATAGAAAATTTTTATTTAACCCTTTGTTTCCTGAATAAATTTTACGAAATTTCAATTTTAATTTAATTTTTATTAATACTTTGTGTTTTAAATAGACAAAATAATTTTTTAAAGTATGTTGTCTGATTATATTTTATATATTATATTTTTTATTGTATATGTATTTGAGAATGCTGTAAGTAGTATTACAATTTTTTCCATTTAATATACGAAAAAAAAGTTGTTATAACACCCACATCCGAAATTTTCATGTTACCCATATGTAATAGTGGGAATCAAAGGGTTAACATTATCCTATTCAAACTCTCAAAATAAACGTACCAATCAAATATCTCATTGGTATAGCAACCAATACATTCCATAAAACGTCTTTGATTCGCCATTACCAACCAACTCTACTTCCCAACGAAACGCATTAAAGTATTCAACCATCATCATTTCCAAACAACGAAC
>JAPYZA010009426.1:0-24547 GCA_030522685.1 Eupelmus azureus | reverse complement strand
GTCATAAGTATGACAATCTCAGATCAAAATCTTTATTTTAGTTGTAAGTTTAATTAAATAAACTGTTCCAAATTCTTTAATGTTTTATATAAAAAAAATAATGTTATTTTCAAAAAAGTTACAATAATAATGAATACAAATTTTTGCTCGATCTAGAAACAGACAAAATCATTTCTAAAAAAACATGGAACAGTAATTTTAAGATAGTTTTTACAATTAGATCACATAATATTTTAGATTAAAGAGAAATCCTTTCTCTGAATACAGAAAAGAAGATGTGGAACGTGAACTGGAAGAATTTCAAGAAAATTCGCAAATGTTGGAGAAAGAATTGGAGGCTTCATTAGAGCAATCTGAGAAGACAAATCGTGATCTACGACAAAGAAATACAAGATTAGGATCAGAAATTGAGCAACTAAGAAGTCGATTAGATCAACAAGCAGCAGATTGCTCCATGTTCCAAAGTCGAGCCCAGGAACTGCAAGTTCAGAATGAACAACTAAGGAATTACATTAGAGAACTGGAGCAAAAAAATGACGACTTGGAAAGGGCTCATAGGTAAGTCTTTTGCATTAACTACTGACCAACATTTAATTGTTCTGGAACCTTTACTTATTTATAATTACAGAGTAAGCAAAGTTACAGAAGAAGAAATGGAGCACAAATTTAATGTGGCTCTTGAAAAAACAGCTTTGCTGGAATCAGAATTGGATGAGAAAGAAAGTTTAAGGGCTACTGTCCAAAGATTGAAAGATGAAATTAGAGGTTGGAGATTAATAGTGATATACAGTAAAAATAATACAACATACTTTCTGTTACATTAAAACATGAAAATTTTTCAGACTTGAAGCAAGAAATACAAGTTCAACTCCGACACCAACCTGACAATGATAAATCTGCTGGTGTTGACAGAGTTCGTAATCATTTAGATAGTAATAAGCTGCAAATTGACACAGATAACAGGACACCTACAGGTCCTGTTAGTGCATCTCCAACAAATGCAACATCAACTCCATCACCATTAAAACGTAATATGTGTAAAATTGTTTCTAGAACAAAATACTTTTTCATTCCATGTTTGCATAAGCGAAAGAAAATTAGTAAACATAATAGTACATCTTTTTCTACACAGTAATTTGCTTTTATAAATAAGCAAACGTTAACTTTTTTTATATTAAGACTTTTTTTTTGATTCAAGTATAAAACTATTTTGTTATCTTAATATTTTTATTCATTCAGTAAATCGTTAAATTTAATTCTGCTAAAATGTATTTACACTTTTTGTTTATTTATTGATTAATTTATTTTTGTATTTATTTTTTTTTTTTAGTATCTCAATAAAGATAATAATTTTGGATTATTTATTATGAGTTTTACATCAAATTTATGTTTGCATGTTGATAAATTTACTGTTTGTGTGTAGTTGGAAATGGTGTTGGGAGTGTAATTGGTAACAATATCAACAATAACATCAACGCACCACCATTGGCACCGTGTACCCGAATACTTGCCATGAACATGATTGGTGACCTCATGAGAAAAGTTGGGGTGAGTATAACATTTTAATATATTTTTAATAATGCACCTAGCATTATTTCCTTGACGTATGTAGCATGCAATCGATTGAGCTTGTAGCACGGCTTTATTTCCCACAATTATTGTTGGTCTTACTGTAAAGATTTAAAAAAAAATCAAATATTGTACATAGATTTTTAAAAAAAGAAAAAAAACTTGATATTAGCTTCCCAAACACGCTACGGTGAAAATGTATATTGTAGCTTGGTGTATTGGTAGCTTGACAGGTTGGTCTGCATGGACTGTAAGAGGGTTAAATGTTCTTGTTCGGGTGAAAAAAAAACGATTTCTTCCACAACCACAAAATCTACACCAGTTCAAGTAGACACTCCAATTCAATGTATCAGACAACAACCTAGACCAGCCAAATGCTGATTGTGACATAGAGATTGATGCTCTTAAGAAATATACTCACAACTTTTCACAAGATGCAGGTTTTTTGATTTTGTTTTTTCTTAAGTTTGCATGCTTTTGCTTTTTAAATATATAATAATTTCTTACCTTGCCCTTTTTGACACAATTTTTCACCTCACATTAATTATCTTTGTGCCTTTTAAACATTCAAACAGTGTTACTAAAACTTATGTTACTGTTAAATCTGCTACTGCCCAATTGATTCAGAAATAAATTCATAAAATTTATTAACTTGTATGTTTTACTTTAGGCACTGGAGAACAAATTGAACACATGTCGAAATGCATCCTCCCGAGAAGATCCAACTGTACGAGACCTCTACAGGTAACAATGAGTTAATCAGCAAACAAATAGTATTGTGCTGCTGTAGTCTTCCTTTGTTGTATGATTCTACAAAAAAGGATCATGTACCTGCTGCCTTTATATTTTTGTACATTATTGTAATATTTGTATTTGAGTTTTTTTAGGGTCCTTTGTCCACTACCCCTGCTTTTAGACTTTTAATTGTAATTAAGACATTGTAATTAAATAATTTATTTGGCTTTGGCATTTAAGTGCAAAAATTTTAATTTATCATTTACGTGCTTATAGACTCTATTCTGTGTTACAAACTGAAAATATTTTCTAATTTATATTAACAACAAAATTTTAAAAGGCTATAATTATGTACCACTGCCACATACTATGTGTATTTAATCTAACTGCATTTTATCCCATAGCAACAAATTTCATACTTGTTTGATACTAGAATTGCATTTGTTGTAAAAAAGTTTCAAGTTTTGAGAGCTACAGATAATTATCCTAAATTTAAATTTTTTATTAACTTCATTCACTTAATCTTTAAAAGAGTGCAAAGAACATATAATTTTTATAAAAGTTTTTTTATATAAATTTAATTTAACATTATTTTTTGTTAAAGAATTGAAGAAGAATGATGGATGTTTTTAACTTCAATGTTCAATAATAATAATGTTTTTAAACATTATATTTTCGAATATTTCTTGATTTTATGTTTAATTTTCAGTAAACTAAAATTTTTAGTTTTAACATATCTGTGGCTAGATAGAAAATGTTATGTGTCTCCTTAAAATTTAATTACAAAGTTAGCACTGTTCCTAAGTTAGCTTTGCTTTTTTTTAAATTTAGTTTTCATAATTTTGTATAAATATAAAATTGAATTATTTTTGTAAAATAATTTGTGTAATTAGAATTTGTACAAATATCTTTTGTTTGAAAAAAACAATATAAAATTCATTTTGAAATTAATCTGGTTAAAAAATTGCAAAATTTATGTAATATTTATTAATTTTTTTCAATGTAACATTATGAAATTTGTAAATTAAAATTTCTCTTCATAAAGTCAATTTTTTAACCAGATTGTAAAATTGGTGATGTAATAATTACGATAGTTTTAGTTAATCTATGCAGGCAGCAGTAGAAATTCATACTTGTATGTTTGCATGGTATGTGTCCGTTCTGTGCTCAAGATACTTCAAGTTGTTCAAAACAATTAGAATGTTAATAACGCATTCTGTATGTTTCTTGATCTTTGGTATCCGTTTCAAACTAGGACTAGAAGGCAGCCGCGAGCAGTTACTACTGTAGCGGGAAACAACAACCACATTCGTTATTAAATGCGCAACTTTCGACAAACTACAGCTTCGTAGAAGACAGAAATGGCGTTTTATTTTTATTTATAAAATTCTATAAAACTTGCGTCAAGAGAACAATGTCGATTGTTGTATTATTTATTATTGTAAAAAATGTTATTTAAAAAAGAAAATTCTCAGGTTGTATAATATTGCTCTAAGTACTACAAGGCAATGGTCTTACTTTGGGAAAATTGTAATTTTCCGTGAATTAATATTTAAGGATTTTTTAGCCATAAAAAAATCAATGATTTTTCGAATTATACTTAACATTATGAAAAAAATTTTTTTACAACAATTCTTACATACTCTGTTAAAACTCATTTAATCTTCAAAATATATTACTGCGCTGCTAAAATCAATATACTTATACCTAATAACATCAGACAAAGTGCATAAAGCTTCCTAGTTTCATTATATATTTATGATATAACAGTTAGTGAAGCATTATTTTTGAAACTCTCACTGTAAAGTGATAATTTTATATACAAAGTAATGACGTAGCCAATTCATTATTTAATGGAATAATGTCTATACAGGATTTTCATAAAAATAGATTAGCTCAGTGAATAGAATTTTGTAAATATTTAAAAATCATTATTTATAAAACGATATTGTTAATTCAAGAATTGTAAAATATACGCAATTGTAATTCTTTTTAATGTTGTAGATATTTATAGTAATGTTCAATAAAAATTTTTGTTTCTATACATAAGAGAAACAAAATCTTAATTATACTGATAGTTTCATAATTTATTACCTTTCCTATGTATAAGTTTTTCTTAAGTATACATTAATTTATTTTTGAATATTTAAATTTTAAATATTTAGTGTTTGCAATTGTAATTTATGAAATTATATTGCTAAAGATAACAAAGCTGCAGATAATTTACTTTAGTTTTAATTGAAAAATTAAATAAAACAATTAATGATAAGGGAGAGTGGGTAAATAAATGTAGAATATCAGAATTTACTTTAAATTGTTTATTTAAGAAACGCGATATTTCACACAAAGAACAATGATTCAATTGTCAAAGTCCATTTATGTAATCTCCGTACATTCTAAATTGTTTTTTGTGTCAAATTACACTATAAAAAAAAGAGTTCTTATTTTCTAAGAGCACGCCTTTTTCTCATGTTGTGTGTACATACATAAACATGCATAAGAATTTGCAGATGAGTGCAGAACGATGTACATATTTATGTATGTATATACATATAAAATAATTATATTGGTTCAAGGACGATAGTTGTACAGGATGATCATAGATTACTAAAAATAATTGAGTTTGTTTTCTGTCAAATAATGGAACTGCTTTAATACTATAAAATTGTCTTATAGATTAAATAATAATAAGTGTCTATTTAAAATAAGCAAATTTAGGAAGAATCTCAAGAATAATTGTTCTTGATTTGAAGAACAGAGCTTAACGAGAACATTAATTACGAGAATTAAGAGTCAATGAAATAAAAAAGTTAGCTGCTTTATTGTTGAAGCTTGATTGATATTCATGTATCTAAGGTAAAAGGGTGAATGTACTAATGCTTATGCCAAAGTGATAATACACGCAACACAATATGTGGATCGGAATGAATGTATACTTCCATCCAATATTACGAATAGTAATATCAAGATCAAACTATCGATGGCGTGGATGGCGCACAAGTTCGTGTCCTCGAAGAGGCCGACGAGGTAGGCTTCGGACGCCTCCTGGAGGGCGCCGATGGCCGCGCTCTGGAAACGCAGGTCGGTTTTGAAATCCTGCGCGATTTCACGAACCAGACGCTGGAACGGCAATTTCCTGATCAGCAGCTCCGTGGACTTTTGGTATCTTCTGATCTCACGAAGAGCTACCGTACCGGGCCTGAAACAGACAAATCGACGCGGTTGTAAAAAAACGAAGCGACTCGCTTAGAAATAAAGCGTGCCCGACGCCTAGTAGGTAAAACAGACCTGTAACGGTGAGGTTTCTTCACTCCTCCAGTGGACGGCGCACTCTTACGCGCCGCCTTGGTGGCAAGCTGCTTCCTGGGCGCCTTTCCTCCCGTCGACTTACGCGCGGTCTGCTTGGTACGAGCCATTTCTTCCTCTCTTAACTATACGAACTGACACGGACGATCGGCAGGACTGTAACTGAAAGCACGCACAAACACCCGCTCCTTAATATACTCTCTCTTCAACTGGCTAAACCGACGCTATGGGAGCAGAGTAGGTGTAGACCGTAGCACGCGCACGAGACGACTGACGCGACGCGTATGCATAAATGACAGCCAGCCAGCGGCGGCGGCGGCGGCGGCGGCGAATCAACATTGGCCCAGTGGTGGGGGAAGCTCCTACCCCCACCCCCGGACAGTCCGAATAGGCGCACGAGAGCTCGGGCCTGCGCAATGCAGCGCGGCGGTGGCGGCAAGAAGAAAAAAGCGAGGAGCGCGGCTCGAGGAAAGCGCGCGGACCTGGTGCTGCTTTGGCGGCCCCCCTCCCGCTACTCAGGGACGCCCTAGCCCAGCTTTACGGGCCGATTAGCGCGCGCGAAACCGACTGCTCAGCCTGCGCTGTTTCTACCTAGAGGACGGGATACGAAAGCGGCGATGCTCGGCTTTATACGCGGAGTACACGTGCGAGGAGAGAGCGGATGTGTATCTAGTATAGACGGGGGCCGCCGTTCCCTCGCAAACGTCAATTACACACGGGCCCGAGAGACAAGATGGAGTCCGAGGGGAGAGACAGAGCCGATGCACAGAGGACTGACAAAACTCGGCAGATTTTTTATCCGGATCGCGCTCCACTAGCTCCAAAAGCAGCTCTAACAGCACGCATCGTCTTCGGGGACCGATGCCCAACTCACCTACAGCTTCAGCGGGTCAACCTGATCTCCGTAAACGCCAAGACTGGGACTTCAGAGGCTGGGCTGCGGCCGAGAGCGACGTCTCCTTGTACTTGGATGGCAGTGGACTGCCGCCACCGCCGCCAGTGCATGTGTATGTGTGCGCGCGGCGGTGGACGCGCTGCGCGCGCTCTCTTTCTCTGCCCCCCCCCCCTGCTGCCGTGTCTTTGTGTGTGTGCGCCGCCGCTCTGGCTCTCCTCATGCCCTAGGAAACGAAATAGCGCGAGAGAGTCGTCTACGCGGGGGCCAATCCGCTGCTCCGAAGCGGCTTTTCGGAGCATCCGAGCCTCGATATTGGCCGACTTTCCGCCACCGCGCCGCGTACCTCTGGCGCTCTCTTGCCGCCGTCGACAAGCCACGAAATTTCCTCTCTCTCTCCTACGCCCTCTAGACGCCTCCGCTATCTTTCTCTCGCTCTGCTTTATTATCATTGTCGAGAGAGTCGGACCGAGATCGGAATCTCTCCCCTACTATTCTCGCTACGCGTCCGATGATTCGCGTCAGGATACTTCGTTGGAATCGCTTATATCCTACAGCTCGGCGTGGGGGAGCAGCTGCGGCTCTAGCGCGCAGTTTTTCCTTTATAGTATACGTAGGAGCGTTAATTTTCCTCGGCTGCATTTCCTACTCGTGATTTTCCAGCTTTGACGCACACACAGCGCGCACGCGCCTACACTCCTATATACACCTATATATAGCCGAACGTATATATAGCGTACCTACGCAGGCTCCGTCTCTTTCAGGTGCCCAAGAAGAATTGCCCCCCTCCGCGGTTTTTCCCGACTTTTCGAGAAGCGCCGTTCCACCTACTTATAATAGACACATTCGTCATATCTCCGATGCTCCATTACGCGAGGTCCTTTAATCGCCTATATAGGTGCAGCACTCGCGGAAAAGCCGCCATCGCGCCTGCTGCATAATCGCGCAATATTGGGCAAGCGGCTCTGCACGCCAGCAGGAGAGCTATATACCTAGCGCGTTTTCCTAGCCGACGGCGAGCAAAGCGACTACGACGACATTGCGCGAGATCGAGCGAGCGCCATGTTTGTTCTCTCCCGCGTCACACTACGGCGGGCGCACTGCGTGCGTGTATTTGCTTCTCTATGTAGCTGTGGATTAGGAGTTGGCGGGCTCGGGGCTTCGAGGACGCGCATTTTCCCCCTCGATTTTTCGAGAGATGCTTTTTCCGGATTTTGGAGATTTAGTTGGCGATGAATGGATTCGAATTCGCAAGTGATTCATGTAGATAAGGTTGATAAGTCGCGCTTTAAGATGGCTTGAAATTCGCTACAGGCGATCGGTTTATCAGGAAAACATGATAAAACGCTGGCTTATCAGAATTTTAGTGATATTAATAAACATCATTAAGGCATCGGTACTAATACTATTTTCCAACTTACTTTGAATTTGCTAATTCATGTTGGGGGATATATTAATATTCAGGATGGTTAATAAATAAAAACAGAGTATTTGTTGTTTAATAGTAATTTATATAGTGATATTTTATGCTACATACAACAATGCACTTTATAGCGAGAGGACTCAAACAGTACTTCAAAAATTTAGCTTTGATTGTTCATCAATCCTTTTCTTACCAAACAATTGCGATCAAATTGACATTCTGCACATTGGTACATAATTTACATCAGTTATAGATTAAACATATTCACACACATACAGCTCTTGAAAAAGTTCAAATAAAAAATTGTTAGTCTATGAATTTTACATATTTTGAGGCCTCCCGTATACATCGCTCATAGGATTTTAATTTACTTTTCACAGGATTCACTTAAATTCACTTAATTGTGAAACTTTAAACAATATCAGCCAAATCTGAATAATCTAGAAATTGGAACTATAAGCTATTTTTGTCCAAACACCGGACTAAAATTACTTATCTCAATGGATGTTAACTTAATGAACTACATTATCACTAAATTCTAATAGAAATTACTTAATTTTAAAGGCTTTCCGTTTGTTCACCAAAATCGTTTTGAGGCATTACAGCTACAAAATGATTATTTAGTGTCACAAAGAAAGAGGCATATCTCAATGCAAGATCGATATTCCAGCAATCTTTCTAATTTAATAGTAATAGCAAAAACTTTGCAAATTAGAAAGCTTGTAATTGAGATTGAGATCTTTCATTGTGATATTATTCTTTTACCCATAATATATAGAACTCTTCCAACACTATATGGAAGATGCTACACTGTGTTCCTTATATTATTAACGATACATTCAGGGGTTATATTCTAAAAAAGTACAAGAAACGCAAATACGTCAATTTTTCCGTGTAAAATTGCAATGAAGAAATAGATTTATCGAACATGATCATTGTCTTTTTTTAATTTCTTCATCTTATGACCAGTGAGCCATTAGAATTTTAATTATAAAAAAAATATAATTTAGTAAATCGTAAATATAACTTAATTATTTGGACAAAATACAATCGTCACCTTTTTCAAGAAACTACATCTAGACAAAGACAGAATGTGCCGCCGTATTTGAATATTTGGCAGTGAGAATCGCAATAAATCTTTGAAATATGAACCAAACTAAAATGCCGCTAACTTCTTGAGATAATAGTAATAATGTTTGAATGTATGAAAACAAGGTGAAATGAAAAGCATAACGCCGATAACTTATCAGAATATGGCGCACAAGTTCGTGTCCTCGAAGAGGCCGACGAGGTAGGCTTCGGACGCCTCCTGGAGGGCGCCGATGGCCGCGCTCTGGAAACGCAAATCGGTTTTGAAATCCTGTGCGATTTCACGAACCAAACGCTGGAAAGGCAATTTTCTGATCAACAGCTCAGTTGACTTCTGGTATCTTCTGATTTCACGAAGAGCGACTGTACCAGGCCTAAAATTTTAATTTGTTTATTAATTACTCTGATAAATTTTAAAATTATAATTGTTTTATAGTGTAAATATTAAATTTTTGACTCGCTGACCTGTAACGATGAGGCTTCTTGACTCCTCCGGTCGAAGGGGCACTTTTACGTGCTGCCTTGGTGGCCAGCTGCTTTCTGGGGGCTTTTCCTCCCGTAGATTTACGTGCTGTCTGCTTAGTACGAGCCATTTCTGAGAAAAAATATAATTAATTAATTAATTGGGAAAGAAAAAATTTGTTTAATAAACAACTATTTTCCGACTAAATCCGTCAAATTGAACAAAACATAAATTAAACTGTCCGAGTAAAAAAGAGAAAGTAAAAAAAACGGCGAGAAAATATTGGAGAAAAGGTGAACAAATTGTTATCGCGCTAAATCCGTAACGCGCGTTCGAGTGGGAGACAATAGGCCTGTATACGCTGCACATTCAAAGGCACAAAAATAAAAAACAGCGATTCTCAAATCCGCCGAATAAAATAAACAAATAACCGGCGAAACGGCGCGAATTTAGCGAAAATCGCAGCAACAATACCGAAATCCGATCAAACGAGCCGAAATAATCGGAAAATCCAAAGGCACGCTCCAAGTCAGCTTTCCCTCCAAGTGCGGCGAAAGGAAGCACAATAAAGAAAATGGCGGACGGCGTATGTGTGCTGTACGTTTTCACCATGCCGAGACGACGCTACCGCGCTAATTGCACACTTTCGGCTCTCGCCACCTTCCGAACCGCACTTTTTCCCTCGCTTTCCAGTCAAACTTTCGACGACGAAACTTTTTTACACATTTTCACTAACCGCGAAACGGAAAAACCAAACTTACCTGCTTTTCAGCGATATCAAGCTGCGATCTGTTTCTCTTAGCAAACTGAGGGGGGACTTCCTCGAACGGAATATTACACTTGCGTCAGCGAAGAGTGACCAAGATCAACTGCCGCTCGGCTCGGCTCCGCACTCTACTGTGTATGCGCTCTCAACTGCCGCCGCCGCCGCAACGCGCGCTTTGTCAGCTGCGCGTCCGTGTGGCTCTGTGTGCGTGTGTTTCTCGAGTTGCGCATGCGCAGGATAATCGCGCGCGCTCTCACTCTGTGCGCTGTATACGTGCCGAGACGTGCGCGCGTCTATCTATTGAAAAGCGCGGCTAGCGAGTTGTACGAGAGGTGGCTAGGAGCTGTGTGTATAGAACGATGGAACCTAGTGCGCTTGGCTTAAATGGGTAGGTAGAGTGTACGAAACAACAACGAATATATTTTTCACTATTTCGCTCGGAGTACGTAGACTGTGGCGTTGCCGCCTTCTTGGCTCGTCTTCGCGCTGCCGCGGCAGGCGGTTTTAAAGCTCGGCGCGCATGCGCTTGTCTTTGGAGGAACGTATAGCCTTAAATGAAATAAATTTGGATAAACTATCGACTTGACGTTTTGTTGAATAAAATAGAAAGTAGTAATTGAAGAACGATTTACTTATATTTTACTATTTACAGTTACAACGATTCAAGCTTTCTATTGTTTTACTTGTATACCTATGAGCCAAGAATGTTACAAAAAATAAATTTAGTATAGTATATATTAATTAATATGTACCTAATTTTAGACATCAAATTACCTTCCTAGATGGTAGATGAATGGCTGTCACGTCACGATTATAGTACCTAATTCAGATTAAATTTCTGATTTGAATTAGAAAATGACGATTTCAGATCGAAACCGAGATCGAAACCTTGACAATTCGTACGATTTTTCGTATCAAAGGCTGCTTGTAAAATGTAAATACTTTTAAAGATTAATCAAATAGACTCCAAATCCAAATATTTAATTTATTCATCTATAAACAGATGTTTTTAAAAAGCGACTCATATTAGTTTATATATAATTAGATAATAAAAAAATAAACGCTGAATTATTCTACTCTTGTAGTAAACAGGTTTTAAATAAGTAACCATTTGATAAAATGTATTAAATCATCAATTTCAATATTTGTAAAACAAATTACAAGCTTTAGTAAATTTAAGAATATGATATTTCGTTCGATAATTAGGTCGTTTTAATGAACGTTAATAGAGTATTTTCTGAGAACTACTTTTTCACGGAATTTCGCAAAGACAAATACTCACGAGTTCTTAGATCCAGGCGTTCGATTTCTGTCTTTTATAAAATTAGACTAATATACTTTTAGACATTCATTTTAATTTCCCCACAAATATGAATATTAACAAACATTAAAATATAAAATAAAATGGGTATGAATTTATTGTTGAAATACGAGATTTATTCCGCTGCAGTTCCAGTTCCATGGAAATGCACAGTCATTAAGTAAGGTTTTAGGGAATCTCTGATAAACACGTTTAAACACCTCTCATTTGTTAATCTAAATGTAAATAATTGAATGCTTGTAAATATCTGATAGTAATTATTTGTACTACTTCCATGTAAACAAAGAATATTTAACGAAAATGTAAATAAAAATGTGAATAACTTACTAACTGTAAATACTTGGAAATAACTGTTAAAGACTGTTGTTCATGTCTCGAATAAACGATTATTCTAGTTATAAAAAAGTATTAACAGTTATTTTTAAGCGCAGCCGGTTCTAGTTTCGCGCTGATTATATAATTGAATATGCATGCTTATGCGTGGATATCGAAAATTGCTTTTATTACATAATGCACAAAATTTGAGTTGTTGTGTTGTTTTTCTTGCACAAATATTGCGATGACTCATCGGAATTGTGAGTAATCGTATAGGTTACGCCCACAATGAAAGAATGGTATTTATGATTCAATGCGCAAAGTGGCACTTTACGGAGTTTGCAAAATTCTTAAATGCAACTTGCACCTATTGTATTTGTTAAAAAATATTGTTCGATTTATGTACGAAAATTGATTCTCAACTCATGAGCGACCTCATGGCGAGAATAAACTTTTTTCGCACTTGAATCTCAATTTACTATTACGCTATAAAGAATACAGCATATTATTATGTACGGAATATGATCGACGCAACGGTTGGCGTATATTCAGCCAGTAAGGTGCATCGTCCACATGAATATATGTCATATACTTGCGCCCGTGTATTATAGATACCGCTTTTTTTACAACTGAGATGCGTAATCGCGGAGATCTTGCGGATGAAATCATTGCTTAATTCGTTTTTGTTTTAGAGTTATTTATTTTATTTTTTACTTAATTTTTTGATATTTCTTTTAGATAAAGTATAGTTTACTTGAGTATATACTGTATTTCATATGATATGTCTTTGAAATTAAAATAGTAAAACTAAAAATTAGAATAGTTGCTTGATTCTTATATTAAAAAATGTTTCTTTTTTTTTAATTGAGTACACAAAACTCGACTTTTTGATTGCTAAGCGTGCAATTATTTACAAACTCATTTAAAACAGTTTGCTAAGAACTTTATTTCGAACACTGTTTCCAATTTTTACGTAAGTTAAAAAACTCAAAACTCATATGAAAAACACATTTTTTACGCCGCGGTTCAGTCGTCGTAGACACTGTATAGAGTAATGAATATTTTGAGTGAGTCTCAGAGATTAAGCTGTTACCTAGAGTAAAATTTTCTAAATTTTGTTTAAACTTAATTTATTCTATTAAGGTAAATTAAAAACAAATTATGAATAGTCTGTCTTGAAGAGGGACACGAGGACTTTTGAAACACGTATTAATTATTTTATACAATTAAATAATTAAAAGAAAAAATGAAATCGTTCTCTTTTGTTTTCGTTGGGGCACATTGACGACACAATTTTTTCGGGGTAAGTTGACACATCAAAAATTTTGTGTAAGCGTGTCTCATTAACCTTTCTCACTAAAAAATTTTTTGAAAAAATGAACGTTTTTGTTTGTGAAATTCGATAAAAATTGTTGTTTCTTTTTTTGTTACTGTTATGGTTGATTTATTCTGTATATGATGTTAAATTATGTTAAATTGTTACATATATACAATTAAACAATTAATATGTAATGTATATTACATTTATAAACTATTGTTATATTATTATAGAAATGTTTCCGTATTTTCAATTGAAAAATTATCTTGGGTTTACTTACCCCGCGGTCGGGCAATTTGACACGAATTTTGGCCGTAAAACAAATATTTATAAAAATTAAACAAAGCTTTATAAAAATTTTATACAAATCGCTATTTATTTGTCAAGTGAAGATCTTTTGAATGGATATTGAAATACAGTATCAGTTAGAACATACAGTCTGAACATTGTGTCGACTTGCCCCGAGCGCGCTCGAACAAAAAAGCGTATACTAAATTTCACTTTGTGCACGTCATATAAAAAAATACGGTTTGATACATGAACGAGGAGGTAACTTCAAACACGCTTCGCTCGGGCGCAAACGTCATCGCAAGGTTAAAATAGCTTTTTGACGCTCCGTGCGCAAAGTTCGATTTTGCACACGCTCAAACAAAGAAGCGTATGCTAAATCTCGCTTTGCGCAAGTCGTATAAAAAAATACGGTTCGATACATGAACGAGGAAGTGATTTCAACCTCGCGTGGACTTTTCACCCTCGCTTCGCTCGAGCAGTAAACTCACCCGCGAGAATAATCTTTGACTTTATTCCCTTGGTGCATAATGTACTATTAAAAAATTGCTATAATTCGTACTATTTATTTTTTAATTTGTGGCCGAAAAATCATTTAGTTGCAGTATTGATTATTTAGATAACGAACCTTTTTAGTTTTATATTGCGTATTTTTCGATTTTTTATTTAAATATTACATCGGAGAAACAGGTGCAAGTTGGCTACAGGGGTAAGTAGTCGTACTCGTATGGCTATGTATACTATAGATAGTAAAGCTGTGTTTACGAGCATCATGCAGTTATCTTTATGTAATTGACTTATACTTACCTGACTTGAATTCGACATTTGACTTCTCAAGTACTTAAACATGTAAAATATAGATTGTTTGATCTATCTGTGTATTTTAAATATCAAATCTAGACTTTATTTAATTTTATTGATGTTTGAAATGTATTTACAGTAAAAGATACTACGACTCTAAAGGTTATTATATATAAAAAACAGACTAATCTATAAAATGCAAAAAATTACTATAAATTATTAACCCTATAAACCCGAACTCCTCGTTCTGAGACAAAAGTAACTATATTTTCCTACAGTTTACTTTGAAATGATCCAAATTATAAGTTTAAACTAGGGCTGCAACTTTGAACGCCATAAATTCTTAGTATAGATCATTACAAATAAGGTCCAACTGTTGAAATTGAAAAAAATTTGTTACTCGAATTTTTTTTTCAGTGAAAAAAAAAAATGTTTAGTAATGGAAAAGTAAAATAAAAACAAATAAGTAGCCACATTTAAGGTGGGAATAAAGTACTATATGCACCTCGGGAGTATAGTCAATTATTCCCTCGGGTAATTACTGCCCTTACTTGGCTCGGGCAGCAAAATACCCTTGGGAATAATATGCGATTTTACTCCCTTGGTGCATAATGTACTATTAAATCTTTGTATTACAATTAATAATTCATATTTATGAAAATATATTTGGATAAACTAATAGAAAAGGTTGAGAGATCAAAAAAGTCAACACACATTTATAATATTTTTGATTTATTGTTTTACAACCTCTAATTCATTCAATTGTTTAATACACTACCTAATTATAGCATAAGAAGCAGTAATGAAAATTCGTTCTACGAATCATTTACGTCATAAAGTAATTATTGTATGTATGAAAGTTTATGTATATAAACTTTCAATAATAAAAAAATATTTACAACTAAATTTTCATATTTATTTATGGTCTATGTCACATAGCTATTATATTCTTTATATTCAATTTATTTGTATATTATTTTAATGCAGTATTGCCAAAAATAAAGGTCATCAATTTTTTTTATTCACATTTCATTATTCGCAATTCAGACGATTCGCTTCATCCTCCTATTCAATTTGTACTGACATTTATTATTAGAATTTTGGAGTTGTTGTTACACACTTGGTGCGATCCAAAAAAAATGCGCGTTGTTCCAAGTCTTGATTTAATTCATTTTGTCCCTACGTGCGTATAAACTTTGTATTTTAAATAACTTTTGCATTATATTAAACAGGAGAGATTTTTTAGATACGAATATAGATTTTCAAACTATACACTTTGCATTTTTTATCTTCACTAAGTTTTCAAATTTTAGTTGTGAATAAAAACGTATTACTTTTTTGTATGTTTTTTTTTTTTTTTTTTTTTTTTTATATTATAAGTCAGAAAAAAAGATTATGAAACGCTGGTTGAAAAAAGATATATATGTATGCATACCAAAATGAAATTGAGCAGAATTGTATAATAAATTGCGCTTCAAAAATTTGTTTTTTTATCGAGTACATAGCTAAAGTTTAAAACTTTGAGACATTGCTCATACACAGTCTTACAAGTATTTGAGGTTTTGTCTACTTATTAGAGATCTTTGAGAGATTTTTTAGAAGATTTTTTAGATACGAATATAGATTTTCAAACTATACACTTTGCATTTTTTATCTTCACTAAGTTTTCAAATTTTAGTTGTGAATAAAAACGTATTACAAAAATGTATTACTGATAAGAATAAGACAGTGAGTAGACTTGCCTGTTAACCCTGTGAGGGGTAGCATATGATATATGATACACCAAACTTTTTTCAGTTTTTTATTCATATCGCGACCGTTTTGAGCTCAATCGCTCTTGAATAAACACTATTCTACACCATCATTAGTACTTAGGCTTCGTAATACTTTGATTGACAATTTGAAAATTTATTTATTTAATTATTTATAAACAATCAAAGACGGAAAATTTTCAATTTTAGCACAAAAATGTGCCCCTCAAAGGGTTAAACCGACAAACCAGCGCTCAAAATCTCAAAGAGCATTGGAACTTCGTAAACAGCTTAAAAATTAAGAATGGTCTCATCACTTTAGTACACATTTATAGACAAAGTACATGTGTATAGAATAATCACACAACCAGAATGACATTAGAACACTTGAAAATTTTAAGAAAAACCTGTTGAACGCTCATGATTACATTATTATCATTTTTATCTCAACTACAGTTCGTTTTTATTTAGCATTATTGTTTTCAGTGGCACTTGAGACTGATCGTCAGCGACTAAAACAAAATTGCTGATAAAACAAAAGATAAATTAATTTTGATAAATTTAAAAATGAGTCGTTTATACTTTCTTTTAGCAAATTGGCTGCTAGAGTTTTTGAGAATTATAGATTGTTACACATTTTATATATGACTAGAATTTATAAGAAATAGTAAGACGCATTTGTTTTCAAGGCGCTTTAGCGCCCCTTCATTTTCTACTTTAACAGATATTTTTTGTATTTTTCGCTAGACGATCAATCTGCATATGATAGTGAGAAAGAGGCACCTCACTGTATGAAAAGTTTGAGTTTTATTTAAATTTTTTACTTGACAATACAAACACTTTCATATAAAATACAAACTGGACCTGCCAAAAATTGCAATTTGACTCTTGTTTTTTGTTCTGAGTAACAACAAAGCTAATGCAACTTTTATACTCGATATTTTTAGTAATGCACAGCGCAAACTGCTTTATCCAAAACTATCACTTATAATTAATGTGATGAGTATTCGTACTTATCTTTACGTTTCGTTCTTTTTTTACCTAAAACTTTTTATAACATTAAAAAATTTTGCAGCACAAACCTCGTACATGTTTATTTGAAAAAAAAACTTTTTTGCTTACTATTAATTATTTTTATCATTCAAATTTATATTTTATTAGAAGCTATAATAATATGCATATCGTTTTTTCCGGAAGACGCGCAGTTTTGTCTCGATATATATTGCGTTAATTAGTTAAACCCATTTAATAAACTTTTACATTTCTATTGAATTTTGCATCTTAATAATTCTTATAATAAACAAAAAATTGAATATATAAATAAAATAAACGATTTTAATGTTCATAAAAAGTTTTTTATTTTTTTAAATATTATTGAAACTGAAATTCATAAAAATATAATTTTGTTTTGTTTTATTATTCAAAATATTAATATTTTATAGTAATAATTACTAGAGTGCAAAATTCTTAATAAAAATGATAATAATAATCACACAAATAAATTACATATTGCTGCATAAATTTGACTGTATAAGTGTTGGTGTATCATAATTTGCTTCACAACATGGCACTGTTACAAATGCGGTTCCTATTGTTAGCTCCATACGAATGACGTAGCTACCATTTTAGTAATTAACATCAAACGTGAACACCTTTAATCAATTTTTCAAGTATGAAAAATTTCAGAGAAAAATAATAATAAGGTAATTTTTCATTGTTTTAACTTTTTATTTTAAGATTATAAAAACTGTCTATTCTTTTTAGAAACATTGGAATTTTATAGAAAAATGCAATATAAAAATAATATGTATTTATTTAATATGAAATAAGTGTCCACGTTTGACATACGCCAAGTTTAGCCAAATTTTCGGTCCCTGGCAAAGTCATTCTACAAAAGATTCATCAACAGTTAACACTATTGTGATACATTATTTCAATTTGTTAATTGCTCCTACATTTTAACATGCTTTCATATTTTTTATTTGTTCCATCAAAGATTTTAAATTCGATATAACCTGTTTTGCAAGAACAGCTGGTATTCTAGAAAATTAAAAATTTACTTGTATTACAATTTATTTATATTGATTACAAGTTTTTACTTTTTCAACAAGCGAGTGCAACAAGTTAGTTCACTTGTATTTTTTGCACTTGGCGCTTTTGATTAAAACAATGTAGCCTTAACTTTTCAATATCACTGCACATCATTTGGATTATAAGATAATTTGGTGTGTATAAGTTACATCATGGACTTGACGTTGTGCACAATTTATTGCAATAAAAGGTCAGTTTGTTTCGTTTTCATTTTCGTAATTGTTTAAAGCTCATTTTACAATCTTTAGAGCGTAGCTTGTATGTGCAAATAAAATAATTATTTGCATGTATAAAATACATCTGTAAAATTGGCCCTTCTAGTTACTTGTTTAAATTAATAATTAAATGTCAAAAATACAATACAATCTTTATTTTATTTTCAAGTATTGTACTTAGTTTATACAAATTTTTTATTTCATTTGTGATTTTTATATTTACTTTTATAAATAATACTTAAAATTATGTGAACCAATGTTAAAAATGTATTTTTTATTATAATCTGCACAGTCAAAAATAAAAAAGTAAAGATGAATTTTTTGCTTTCATGTATACACAAAAAGATTGATTTTAAGTATCTGCATTTATATTGTTGCAAGAGTTGTCAAAAATATATGTATATATATTTATTTATATATTTATATACTTTAATTACATTATTTAATTAGATTGTCCCAGATCATTTATCCTTTCTTTTTCTTATTTTGGTTAACTACAATGAAATGAAAAAGTTTTGAGTGATGTATTTATATATTAACTATGATATTATGTAAGTGATATCAGCAAACTGATATTTGTACGAAATTCAGCAAGTCTTATATAAGAGTTCTTAATCGATTTATATGAATAAGAACTAACGAATGGGACAATTTTACTATAAATATTTAACTGCCAGCTACTCATTTTTAAATTATAAAGGCTAATATTATTTACTTTATTACTCTCCTATTAACCTATTAATTCTTTTCTGTTATCTAAACATTTTTCACAATAATTTAATTTTATAAATGTCATAATATAGAAATTGAATTCAATAATTGAAATAATCATATATATTATATGATCAAACTATTAGAAAATATCTTTCTTAAATTATATCTTTTAGCTTGTTACAGTTGTATATTTTTATTAATATTCTTTAGGCCAAAGGCGATTTGTCATAGTTATTATAATACTTTAGTAAATGCATAAAAATGAGATAAAACAAGCAAGTGGTACATCTTAATAGTAATTGTTTAATATATGATTATTTTTTTACCAACACCAACATGAAAACATACAACTGTTACAAAGACTTTTATATGGCATTTTTTAAAAGTTTAAATTAATTGTTGATTGAATGTATTGTATTCAAGCATTAAGAATAACTTTTTGGTCTAGATGCTCCTTTTAAACTTTTAACTTTTAAAAAATTCCAACATATAAAAAAAATTAAAAAATATGTTTACGGTAGCGCTAAATTTGTTAAAGCCTAGATATATAGTACAATTGAAAATCATAGTCAATGATACATATAAGTCTCTTCATGATTAAAAAATTAAATTTTTATTTCCAGACCACAACGAGATACTATGTAAACATTCTCTTAATAAAAGATAAAAATATAAACAATTTCGTTTTATTTTTTAAATATTTTACTAAACTTTAAACTAGATTCAGACTATATGTATCATAAACTAGTATAAGCTAGTCATTCTTCACTTCACTTTACTTTAACATATTATATTTTTGATATTAAAAAGAACTGACGTAATAAAAACATTTTTTTGGCCTCATTTGTTACAAAAAATAGTTGTAGTGTTCTTTATATAGAAAATTCAAAGCACAAGCAGAATAAGTCCATTTTTATATAATCCAATAAATGGATTGATACTCTTAAAAAAATGTTAATTCTATAAAGGTGAAATTCTGCATACGTCATATATGCTTGAATCTATCAATTTTAAAAGATGTAACTATTTTTGTTTAATCACCTTTGTGGATTTACACTTCTTGTGCATTTTCTCTATATAAGATATGAGCTGAAGACATGGAAGGAAATTCAACATTTTAAATAGATTGAATAAATAGTATCTTTGTGTTTATAAATGTAATTGAAATAATTAAGTATTTCATCTTTGTATCCATTTGATTAAAAAATTAGTAAAATAATCTATCTAACATTTAAAAAAAACGTATATTGTAATAATTTTTTTTTTAAATTCTTCTTAGTTGTTTGCTGCAGTATATTGATAGATTTCAAACTTTTTAATATAAATTGTAAATATTTAAATAATAGTAGTCTTTAAAAATTTGTTATTGTAACATTTATAATCCCTATGTAGGTACAAAGTAAAAATTTGATAGTGTTTTCATATCTAAACTATGTTTTTATAGTTTGTATATAATTTATAATAATATTTAATTTCATTTTGGATTTTAGTCATTTCATACTACAATCATAATTTTTTTGCTTAGCAATGGCATTTTAGTTTTTAAAATGCAAGTTGATGAGTACGAACGTCAAACCATAAAAAAAGAATTTTTATATATATATTTTTATATATATATATATATCATTGCAAATAATTATTAATACATGTAGTTTTACGTTTCAATTGAAAAATCCTAAATTTTATATCTACTATAAATAATCTTAATTTTAATAACTAATACTATTATAACGCAAAGAAGTTGATTTACTTAAATTTTATATTTAACGTGAAAAAGATGTTCATAAAATGCTTTTAATTTATTTATAGATCTGTAATATTTTTTCAAATGGCATAAATTATTTTTTCTCACAATTATTTATAGAATTATTTTAATTAACTATAAAAATCATATAAAAATAAACAAAACAAGATGGACCATTATTGTTAATATTATCCATTTCAAAATAGTTGAGTAGTTTATTATAAAATATAAATCTAATGTTTAAATCTATCTAATTATAATAGTTTCTTTGTACATTAACCTTTACAGGACCGAGATTTGAGCTGCTCTATTCCCCATAGAAAATCCATGAAAAAAATATCTCATATCATGGATTCATCATGAGTAAAGTGTCGAACATGGGTTGAGCTAGTATACTGACTTTCCGGTCCTCTAAAAGTTAATCATGGTTTTGTTTTTATGTTTTTAATGTGATAATTTAAAAAATTTCTAATATTGGACTTGCTAATTCTTTCCACTGATTTCATAAAAAAATTAATTAAATTTAAAATTATTGGAAGCTATTGTAACCTTGATATTAAGGAAGCTATATGTGAAAATTATTGTAACTTCATTGCAAATATATAACAATAATTATTTGTATTACTTATGGAAGATAAAAAAAAAATAAAAAAATAAAATTATTTCGCATGTAATATTTTTATTTTATTTGTTCTATTTATGGAAATGAATTATGAACAAAAATACAGCTGATGTACTGTTATAGAAAAAACGCTCCAATTTTGAGTATAAATCAATTACAATTATACAATTTCTCAATTTACAAGTTGCAAATAATTTTTTCACCTTTAACTGCATTAATTTAAGTGTTTTTGCCATAAAAGCTTAGACTTACAAGAAAATTAATATCTTAAATGTATTTAGTAACATAATCAATAAGTGAAAGAAAAAATAAATAATTATTATTATAAAAAACTACTTTTTTACTTTCTAGTACAAAAGCCTATAGTACAAATTATTTAAATTTAAGAATCAGGCTTTAAATTACATCTCGTTTAGTTTTGGTCCATCTTGGTAAAAATATTATTAGCTTCATAAATGAGAATTATACAAAATTCTCTAGAAAATTATTTATTTACAAATTTGTTTTGTCCAGTTTAATAAAATAACTATTATTATAAATAACTCTATTTTGAAAATAAGTTTAGCTTTTTTAAATAAATTATTAAAGCTTTAATGGTCAATCTTGCGCTGTTTTCTCTCTCACGTAATAAAGCTTATAGAAATTTTAATATAAAAAAAATAGATTTATCAGTTAGTATATTTATGTACAATAAAATTTAAAAATTATTTTGTAATTGTTATAACGTAAAATCGCTGAATCAATCCTATATTTCTTTTCATTTAAAAGTACTTTTGACCAAGTCTTGCAGAAACCATTAAAAGGATTAAAAAAAAGAGTATTTACTTATCAAATATTGATAAATGCAGTGTATCATCATTCACCACTTCTATACTCTAATAATTAGATCTGTTTAACATTATATACGCTTATATATTAGTTTTTCACAATTTTTTATTATTAAATATAAATGCAAAAAAAGTTTCAAAAAAAATTTTTGAGTCCTAATTGCTCTCTTAAACACTCTTCAATACATATCTACAAAATTAATACCATGTATTGTTTCTATATACTATTTAAATAGATAAAAACTAAAAAACACTAGTATTTCTATTAATAAAAATTTTTTAATGTTATATTCTCTGTGTAACTAGGACAGTTAAAAATTTAAAGTTCTATAAAGAATTTGTCTTTCTGACATTTAACAAAGCTTTTTGGGATAATTAAATTTTGTTTTCTATTCTTAATTGTCTACACTTTCCAATATTAAATTTTGGAATAGAAATTTTGAAATTTACAATTATTACACGAAAAAAATAGTCCATTTGTATAATAAAATACAAAGGTAATATAATTTCGACTATATTACTTTTAATATGGCTTGACGTTTTCTTACTAAACCTTATACCATTCTGCATGGTATTCTTCAATATAAATTAAATGAAATGACTTTTAAAATTGTTGTCCATGTATAAATGTATACAAATGTCTGTTGCTTTTCAATCAGTTGATCTTAGTCTATAATATTTTAAAATAGAAATTTGTTTCTAAAATGAAAAATGCTATTTGAAACTGGAGAAAGGCTGCACAGAGTCAGAATGGAAAGATTAAAAATGCATGGCTAGAGATTGCAGAATACCAATTGCAGATTTACCTTGCTTTTAGCATTAGTAAATGCTGGTGAAGATAATAATGGCGTTGATATTATTTCACTTGCAATTTGTTCAAAGTTGACAGTGAAATATATGAAAAAATAAGAAAAATCGCTAGCCAAGCGTTTATAAACCTAACTCGTAGAGACGACCGGAGTCTGGCAGTACGGACACTCACGTAGATTGGGCGCACATGTCGAACAAACCACATAATGGTTGCATGGTGACAGAGTGACAGTACGATTTTGTTCTTCGCAAACCATGCATTTTGTTGCCGTTTCCCTGTACAGCACCTGAAACGGCAACAGTTCATCTACCAATCGTTTACACACCGATTCGCATAAATACGGTAATTTTAGGCAAAATCGATTAATACATTTTTTTATCGAAACGTATTACTTATAGTGTTTTAAATCAGGTATAAAGCCATTACCCTATTCAAAAAATCAAATTGATAAATATAATCAAACAATAAAATCATTATGATCAAATCGCTTAATCTTATCAAGTGAAAAATTTTAATTATATCCTATATTTCCTCCAATCAAATTTTGTGATTAGGGTATATAAAGAACAATCTGTCAAATGTAACGTCTCACTTTAGTAGTACATTCGCAAATTATTGTTTAAAAAATAAAAAAAAAATTAGTTGTAAAGTCAGTTACCAGGACAGACTTTACAAAATGAAATTGTACTTAAAGTCTTGATGAGCGTGTAGTTAAGTTTTGTCAAAATAATTACAAAATTGCTCACTACACCAGTAGTTATTCAAGTCCAACTGATAACTTTGCTTTACCTTTTCTATTTCTTCAAGATCTGATCGCAATTGTGACTGCATTGATTTCAAAGCAGATAGTGATAATGACTTGAGGTCACTGGTCCTTGCGAGTGTACTAAGGAATGCTCCTCCCCCACCATTTGTAGCTTCAGTTCCTGCTTTTAATGCTTTTAACTGTAAAAGAGCCTGGTAAAAAGTAAAAATAAAAATACATTGTACTTAAAATATACGCAATTTTGAAAAATACGATTATATATAATTATTTAAACAAATTGTTCTACCTCATCTCTTTGCTGTTCTGCTAAGGCAGCTTTTCTTTTTGATTCTTCACATTCTAATTGCCATGCATTGCAAGCTGCTCGTGCCTGATTAATTCGTTCATCCCAACTCGCCAACTGTGCGCGACTCGAGGTTAGTTCTTCTCTCAATCTTTGAACCTGCAGCTTTATAGAAAAAAAGTTTAAAGTTATTTTTTCCTAATACATACACACACACGTTTCAATAAAGAGGTTTATGAAGCTCGACGTGTAATTTCCCAATAACCCTATCTCTCTCTCTATTACACAGATTATGGAGCCCGGGCTCCATAAACCTGACGCTCTCACTCGCACTCGCTAAAGAAACCATCTTCCCTCTCTTTCTCGGGCTCCTTAAACCCCATTTAAGAAATGTGTGTGTATAGATATATATATATCTTCCTATATTATATAGTTAT
>JAPYZA010009424.1:0-13630 GCA_030522685.1 Eupelmus azureus | reverse complement strand
GCGTGGTCGCGTGGGGGGCTGGGGGGGGGGGGTGGGGTGGGGGGTGGGTGTAACAAATGGATGAATGGGGTTATCGGTAATTGCGGCGCTTGAGCGGGAGTCGAGGCTGAGGTATATCGTTTTGAAAAGTTGGTCGGATGTTTTGATGGCCAAAATATGTGCCTTTGAGAAATGAAGGTGACGTTGGGACTTTTTAATTTTGACAAAGTTGAATGTATGATGAGATCATATTTATCGTTTTCGCAAAGTAACAATTTTGTATAATTTTTTTTAAGTTTTTAAAAGCTTGTTTACTCTTCGGCTTGCCTTCAGCTGTCCGCTTACGAGCAAAGCTTATCTCTGAACTGCCTAGGCATATACCTAGGAAAGGGTAAGATTAAATGGACACTTTTGGCTTTAGTACCTTGCGTTTCTCATTCCGCACAAGCTGACCCTCATACGGCTCCTATTTCCCTGTTCTGAATTCAACACTGTGTAAGTCAAATCTTAAATCGATTTGACTCAGCTAACACTGAACAGTAAACGGAATTTTAGTTTTCATATATTAAACCATCAGACACATAACGTCTCGGGCACATCAAAATAGTTTCCTCATCAGCATTTCATTTTATCTCGTATACAAATGTTCATAAACTCCTGATATCAAACTTAACTGAACTACTGTTCTCGACCCATACCACTAAAATCCTATCTCACTCAATCATTGACAAAATCTTCCTAACATTACACCCTCCCCCTTGAAGCATTCAGCCGGCATTCACGATCAAGCAAAAATTCCATAACCGTTCCAGCGCTCAACCATCATTACCATAATTTCATCATGATCATCAGTAGCTTTATTAATGTTCCTGGAAATGGCTCCCATCGGCGATCGCGCGCGCGTGCTCCTTACGTGCAGGCCAGCGGCAGCAGCGGCGGAGGCACCCCCGCCTGTTCCCCTATAATGACCGTAATAACGTAGCCACGGGTGTGCAAGCGCGCAGACGAGAGAGGGGCTAGCTCTCTCGAGGGCGTAGAAAATTACTATGGCGAAAGGAGCCTCCCAGGGCTGCTTTTCCCCGGAATAAAAGGGTTTGCTGGAGATTTTTATCGGATAAAAATCTCCGCTAGACGAGGGCGCTCTTAATATTTGACGGGCGAGAGCGAGAATTTTGTTGATTGTTTCTTTTCTAGATGCTGGCGCTGTATTGGTTAAGCAAATATTTGGATGCGGCGTTTGTTTTCCTGGCCGAGGTCTGGAGAGTGCTTCCGGGGTTAGCGGTCGGAATACAATGGATGTGGGATTTTTTTTTTATTGAAGTTGATGATATAATTATTTTGGGATTCGATTATGATAGAAAAGAAAGATTTTAGACTAGATAGTTGTTGTGGTTATTTATGCAAGGGCGGTGAAATGTTAGATAATAGTTAGAACAATTTTGAATGTTCTTTCTCATATTGACTCTCATATTGAGGAAATTTTCTGTGATTTCCATTTAAAGTCTAAAAGTTCATGTGTTTACCTCTTGTTAGTACTGATGAGGCGAGTGACAAACGTATTATAATTACTTACCTGGAAAATGGAGAATCGCTGTTTTATTTTTATTATTATATAACGAATCATCAAAAATGAACGATAAAATCATGTTTCTATTCTTAGAAAGTTTTTATATATCAATTTATCGATTTCATAGTCAAAAATATTTTGTATAACAGGAGTAAAAAGCTTGTTTATAAACTAAAACATTTTATAGAAATAACTATTCACAAGAAGAAATATACTTTCTATAAAATTGTCATTGCCTACATGAACCGTAATGCATAAATTTAGATACCAGATGTCAAATCTTTAAATTTCTAAACTTGAATCTTTAACGTTTTAAATTACGAATAAAAGAAATAACTAAATTTTTCATGATATATTATTTGTAATATTAAACAAAAAAATAATTATCTAATTTTTAACTAATCCTTAATAATTAGGAAATAGTATCTTGTAATATTAATTTTCTTTTTATTGTAATAAAAAGATTCTTTCACATTTTCTCTGGAGTTTATTACTGCTTCAAAGTCATCAACTTATATCATCTTCTGTTCAAGTTTAATTATATAATTTGTATTCATCTTCATTTTATAGCGACCTTATTTATTACAAATACTATAAAAAGAATTATTACAATCAAATATGTAACATTAAATTTTTTGTTCCCTGGCATTAAAAGATCTCAATAATAATACAGGGTATAAATATCTATAGCCATTGTCGAGAAAAATTTTATATTCATCGTAAATGGTATCGATAACTGGCTATTGCCAACGCAACGACGATATTGTATGGCCTTCATTGAAAAATACAACGGGCTATATTCGTGAAGCCTAGTGAAAGCATTGAAGAATAATTTTTCTTTTCTCAAGGGTTGTACCGACTCCGGCAAGCGTTTAAATAATAAATTTTTATATTAAAAATTCTTTTTGCATTTATAATGGTATGTTTAATAGACGTTTTTATATAGATATGGTTGAATTTGGATTATATTCAAATAATAACTTTTGTAAGCATATTTTAATATAAGTTACGTTATTAAACTTGAAAAATATAAATTTTAACAAAGTAGAAGATAGTAAGTGTTAATTTCTATCTTATATATAAACCTTTTTTTCTCATAATTTATCTTCGTTTAAGCAGCCTTTCTTTATAAGTTGTTTCAAAACAAGTTGCTCGCTCTGTTTTCAGTATAAACTGAATCTTGTATTCAAATAATGTTTATTGTGGAGAAATTAAAGGCTCGCTCGCTGTCAATTTAATTTGAAACTTTGTCATAATTCGCTTGAACATTATTGTTCATCTTTCCGTTATAATAGAGGAATATATTATATCCGTAAGCCATTCTCTCATATTTTAGTCAACGGTTTATTGCAATAATATTAACTTATTTATTATTTATTATTAACATGTAATAATTGTGATGTAATAATTGAAGGGACGGATCGAATAACACCTTTTGCGCTCGAGTCCGTCAGACTAACCCCTGAATGTATGCGATCGCCGCTTAGCGCGGAGCAAACCTTTTGGATTAAAAAATCTGACGGACTCGAGCGCGGAAGGTGTTATTCGATCCGGCCCTTCAATTACATCTTAACTACAACGTTTTATGACAAAGTATTATTATATTTATATATCTACGCTCTCGCGAAATATGTGCACTTTGGAATCTCTTCTTCAATAAACGGAAATTGCCAAGTATGCGCACTTTGAAGACAGAACTTATCAATCTTCTGCTGGGACCTACCAAAACGTTTCAATATCTAACGCCCGCAAACGAGAGTTTTATTACTTTATTTCAATCTGATGTTTTTCTTTGGATTTATTTAGTTTGTAGGATGATTGATACATCGATATTTACCTATCCTAAAGGGCATGCTCAGCAAATCCGTTAAAAATTTGATAGAAAACTTCAATTTAATATTAAACAAAAATAATGTATTTTATAATAATTTTTTCAGTAATATGCTCTAAAAATATGCAGACTATTTGAATATTTCAATTAAACTTAAAGAAAACTTTACTGTCATCTAAAACAAATTAAGACTTTATGATTCTATTTGAAACTGATATGAGCTTTTCTGTTACATACTTTCACATACTTTATTCTTGTTAATTAGCTTTGCTGCGACAGCTGCAGTTATGAATTGCTGCTTAGCCAACAATTTATCGCAGAAATAATAGTAATCTTTTATACCTCACAGATGCAGTTTATGGATTTTTTAAGGAGAATTTATGGTGTCCCTGACTGCAAATGTAATAAAATGCTCGAACGGAAGCAATAATGAAGCATCGCAGCGTCTATATATAAGGATAATCACGAAAGCTTTAGTATACAATTAACTTTAATGTAAAATTGAAAAATAGAAAGAACAAAAAACTTTTGTATCTCGTTAAACCTCGATAACATGAAGAGAGCTTATAGAAAGTTTAATATTAAAAGAATTATTTTTATTATTTTATTATTATCCAATATTTCTATAATAATTTTAATAGATAAATAATACAAGGAATAAAGAAACAAGAAATTGCAAGCTAATTGAAGAACTTGTAATAATTACGCAATTGATAAATTTTAAAACAAAACGAAACAATGAATTTTTATAACTTTCTATAAATACAGTTTGCTGTGTAATTATACAAACAAGACCATTTCTTTGTAAATGAACTTACACACGGTGCAAACTTCATAAAAGCAAAAAGATAGTGGGTTAGCTAGTAAAGCTAAAAAAGTTGAAACAACGGATACTCGTATAAATAATGTATGCAAAGAGGCAACTTTTATGATTTTTTCTTGTTTCAAGGATGTGATAAAGATTTTATTTTTTTCACCTTGCATACATTTCAGTGTAACCACAAACATAAAGGTATCGACCTGTGCGAATAGATTTTCACAAAAAAAACTTACTCATTTACTGTCTTAATGATTTTCTGACTTTATGAATATTTGTTTATTTAAATACATGTGCATGGTTGTTAGTTTTGTATTTTCTGTAAATTTTATAATTAATGTACGATTTGTAAAAGGGATAAAGATTAAAAAGCGCATTATCAATATAAGAACCAATTGAATTTTCTGTATTTCTGTTTTCTAATATTTTCTACTCACATCAATCCAATGTTCGTACCTTAATAATTTTTTTTTAAATGAATAGTATTAAATGAACAGTGTTCACTATTTATAAAAATATCGAAATTTGTAATACTTAAATGAAAATATTCTAATGAATGGGTCTTCCTTCCCCTCTCCCCAAAGTAGTTCTCTAAAAGTATAGTCACGGTACGCTTAGTGTCCTACATTTACAAAGTATATTTTCTTGTATTAATAATTCAGAGTATTCCAAAAAGACTATTTTTTAAATCGAATGAACTGAATTATTTTTAAATTTGTATGGTTATAACCGATTGATATCTATGATTCACTATAATTGTGAGCAAAGTATGATAAAATATCTGGATTCAATTGTCCATTACCGCTTTTTTCTAATACTCCAGGATCTTTTTTCCTCGATAAATATTTTTATTTTTTATTTTTTCAAACTTTCAAAAACAGTAACGTATGCATACCATTTGTATCTGCTCTGTAAGATAAACGATAAAATTATTTGAAATTACGTTCATTCAAGTTACTTAAGTGACGACCCCGAGTATAGATTCAAGATGATGCTTACTGCAATAGCACTTTGCTGTGAGACAACTTTATCGTTCGCCCCCGTAAGTCGAAAACAAGATTTCACTTCAAATAAATCAACGTCGATTGTGAGCAGTAGTTTGACTTTTACTAAAACAGAACTTAGATTTGAGGCAGTAAAATACGATGTTTTGTGAAAGATGCTTCTGTTAACTAAAATAATTCTAATAATAATGTTTTAATTAATTTGCAACAATTAATAAAAGAAAGTTCATCTGCGATTCTCAATTTCATTTGTTTCAAATTATATTAAACATTCAAATGTGCTATTTAATTTAATTCTACGATTTTTCCACAGAATAACAATGAATTTCTAATGTATATGTATATGTAATTCATAATCTCATACTAATTCTAAATAAAATTGAAATGTATCAATTTAATTAAATATAGTTTACATTTAATTACATTTAATTTTAATGAGACATGTTTTTAATTTAAATATTGGTTCACTATTTGCAAATTACGCTTTTTAATAAATAAATTTAGATTAGATACTCAAATTAACTCTACATTTTACTAATTTATATGAAACTTTTAAAAAAGAGATGAAAGTAAACACAAAAAACTATATATAAGAATCAAGTTTAATACAAAAAATATTTTAGGATAATTAATTTTCATTATTAATCAATTAAGAGTGAATAAATATATATTAAAATTTGAAATTTATTAAAAAATAAAAATAAATAGACTATATATGTGTCTGTCTAAAAAAATTACTTTCTTTTGGAAAGAATTATATTGAAATATTAATAACTAATTAACATAGTGGTAACTACAATTTTTCAAAATACTACACCATCTACATACTCACTTTCATAAAATAACTAATTTAAATTTCAACAAATTATATAATCAAAAAAAAATTAATTAATTCTTCACCTAATCCAGCCACAATCGGCATTGAAGAATAAATAGAAAAAGAGAGTAGTTTCGATTGACCACGCGTGGGAGGACTCAAAGGCAAATTGTGCAAACAGATTGGCAGCCAAATAGGGGGGATTGAGGAAAGCCATTGCAAAAGCGCGTGAGAAATACCCTTTTCACGCTGGCTTTGGCTTTTCATCGAGTAAATTTAGTTTCCCTTTTTTATGAGTCCTAAAATTAGCACGTAACGAACTGGTATTGGAACTGGAAAACCCGTAATTTCAAGTGGGGTTTGATACTCTTGTTTTTTGGTTGTCCTAGTTGAAATAAAATTGCCCGTAACTTAAAACAAGGTTATCTGTCAAGTAACAAACGTTCGGACACGGTTAAATTAATAATACCTGCTGTTTGTTAACAAGCGAATGTTTGATATTTATTTACAATTTTCTTCATTTTCAGTTTGATATTTCATTATTTAATTATGCGCGTGCTGATTGGAAATTAATTTATTTTAGGAACAAAAAATAAAATGACGTTTGTTTAACAATTTAACGGACAATATATTTCATTTTTTTATTCGAATTAGGTTATTTGTATTTTTTTAAAGATTATAATCAAAATTTCGCATGCAAAATCTGATAATTAAAAGAAAATCCAATATCAGATAATCAAAGTTGTGCTTGTATATAGACTGATAATTACTATAGTAATTTAAAAACTGAAAAAGAAATACTGGAGATTAATTTTTTCTAAAACAAATGTATATCTATATTTAATAGGCGAATCGTTAAAAAATAAAAATAGATTTAATTTTCTACGTAATATAAATATGGTTTTTTTTCTGAGGTCTCTAATTATTTTTGTAAAACAATGTCTTTGAGTACAAAAAATTATTAATATTTTAATCAGACCTCATCGTGACTCGGATCACGACAATAATTATTCTCATGAAAATCAAAGGTACATAAAACATCATTCGGTTACTATGGAAAACAAACAGCTTATCTAATAATCGAATCGTGCATCAGCTGTTGCGTGCTCATATTGTCAACGCGTGGATTTCTAAATAATTCATGTACTAACCTGACTTTTGGGGATTGTATTTCTGTAACTAGGTGGAAGTAAAAGCCAACCTGTCAACTACATATCTATAAAATTCCAACGTTCCCTATTGATATTCAACTGTTTTATTCATTGTCTTTTTTAGTCAGCTTTTGTTATTAAAATATTTGTTATTTACACGCAATGTTTTTTTTATTCAGCATACATCTCGTCTACCGTACTGTTATATTCATCCAGCAGTATATACATCCAGCAGTATATACATCAGGCAAACACAACGAAAGCCACAGTACCTTTTTCCACACCAATCACCACAAATCAAACAACCGCAACTAATCGTCTACATCCCAACTCCACACAATCAACACCACACCCACCCACAATCGATTTCTCAAAAAAAAAGGATTACTACCCAGCAACCTCCGTCGCTTATCAATAAAGCCCAATTAAAAAGCTTCGCTCCTAAAGCTCCTCGTAAAATTACCCGCGCTCCATTGAGCTCTTGAGTAACTCAAACCACGCGTGGATCCGGCATCCGGTCCAAAAGAGCAGAATGCAGACCGCGTCAAGAGCCGAGCAAAGTCGTCTCTGCGCCAAATGAAGCGTGATGCGGACGCGCGAGCTCGATCAATCGCACCCCTGACAACCGAGTCCACGTATCGTACACATACACACGTACGGTTAAAAACATTCGTGTAGTCTGTTAACATTTTTTGTCTGTTATTGAATTGCCTGTTAAATTAACAAACAAAAATGTATCACTTTAACAGACATTTTGGCTTTTAATGACAAACGTTATTGTAAATCGTTAGATACTTGCCCGTCAATTGCAACTGTCTGTAATTCATTTGCACCAAATTTTGTCTATTAATATTTCCAACTCTAGGATATACCTTTTTTTATGTCGCAGGTCGCGCTACTAGGCGTACGAGGGATTATGTCGAGCGTTGCTCTGCCGGCGGCGAGGAAGCGATCGAGCCCATCACTTGGAATGCGCCGGCGTCGCGTGCCGAGATCAGCGCGCCAGCATCGCCGGCACAGGCGCACCCGGTGAGAGGCCTACATCACCACTGCGCGCCTGCTTTTGCCTCTTTGCTGCTGCCGCGGCTGTCTAGCCACTGAAACATGGGCGCCAACCAGTCGTCCAGGAGTCTGCCCCTGCCAGGCGAGGAAGGTGAGTTTTTCTTTCTGGTTTTTTAAAGAGCTTTTGAGTTGCGGTTGCATAGAGTGTTTTTTTGGGGGGATTTTCCTGGGGTTGGTTTGGAGAAGGATTTCTTGTGGATAGAGTGACAGTTTGGTATGTTGGGTTTTTTAAAATATTTATTGTATGGTGGGAGATGGGGGGTTTAGAATGCGTGAAGGGTGATCATGGCGGATTTCTCGTGGGAACTCGAGCGAGAACTACGATGGATTTTCGTAAATGAGATAACTTGCGAGGATTTTCGTATGAAATTTCATAAAAGTACTATTTCTAAGGCGAGCTTATATCGCACCTGTCGTCTAGCTTAGAACGTAGGATAAGGATGCGATAGGATTGGTTTTGTTAAAAATCGCTTAGCCTAGTTACGTGTACAAGAAATCCAATAAACCATTTTTATTAAAAATGCGTGTAAAGTCGAATGAAAAAAGTTCGATTTAATCATTCATAACTTTTTCAATTTCAACTTTTTTCACAACTTTTCTTATCAATAAGCAGACAATTTTCCTGCAATAAAACGCCAATACGTGAAATCAAATCAACATAAAAAACTCGTATCAAACTAGATTCTTAGCATATCTCCTCCCACTCCACAAATCAAAACAATAAACTTCTAAACTAAACCACATCTTAAATTCCTTTCGCAATCTACAATAAACGCTCCCTTTCAAATATTTAACAAACATCCAATCCAGAAATAAAAGCGACTCCCCGGCCATTATAACATTCGATTGGCTCAATCAGCGCCAGCATTTCCAGTTACAAACAGCCACGCACACAGCGCGCTAATGAAATTGCTCGTTTCCCACTCGAAAGTCCAGATATAAACAGCTCTCCCAGCGGCAATTCAACAAAAACTTTCAACGACTCGAAACGAAGTGAAAAGTTCTTTCCTCGGCGCCGAGCTCGGCTCCCGCAGTGCATTTTTCACTTCTCGCCGTCGGTCGAATTTCCTCGCCGAGCTATATACCGGGCAGGGCGAGCATATCGTGAAATATGGCTGTGTACAAATTGCACGAGGTGTGTATGATGGATAGGATGGAGGTGGCTATATAATGGCTCGGTGTTAGGATCGTTTATAGGCAGTGCCGCTGTTGTTGTTCTTCGCTCTGACTATGCTTGATGGTCAAGTGAGCACCTCAGGAGAGATCTCAGAGCCGGGTGATTAATGCGCTTGAGTCCCGGGAGCTCTGTGAGCCGGCTATTGTCATGGTAATGTGATTGCGAGGTCGGAAAAAGGGTCGAAAGGGAGAGCACTTTTCGGATGTTTAGCATTTTCGCGATGATTGAAACTGAATGGCTGGGACGGGGATTCGTGAGCTTTTCATGGGGGATATAGTTTATGAATGAAAATTTGGGGGAGTAATTGGAATTGTTGGAGGATCAGGGAAGTAGATTGGTCCGATGTGCCAATTAATTTAAGTGATTGTAAATTAATAATTCGACGAATTTATGTGGTAGCTCGAGTCATTCTGTAGTTAATTGTAGCATAATACGTTTTTCTTAACTAGATTTGATGAACTAGACAAGTCTGTTCAAATGTTACTATCAATATATATTTCAATAATAAGTATTCTATATGTTATTATTAGTGCGCGAATAATATTATATTTGTTAAAAAATTTTGATTAAGTTTTATAAATATTGACGAGGCTACATACCTGCGCTACTAATCTTTACGGCTGCACTGTAAGAGAAGAATGTTTTAAAAATTATAATATTGGACAGTCAAGCTGATAAAGACTGAAAAAATCGGAAATATTACTTTTAGGAAATTTTGTATCACAGTATAGTAAACTTTACTGTTTTTCCAAAGATTTCTGTCTTAGTATGTAATTTACAATATAAAGTTGAGATGAAAAAATATGAAGTATTTTGTCACCTGTCCTTTGTAGTCAGCTTCTTCAGGTTTCTTTACTTTTAAATAATATAATTTTCAAAATAATAAAAACATTTAACAAAAACTTTAGGACATTTTTATTTATTACTTAATAATTATTATTTTTTCTTTTATTCAACAATGAACATTTTTAATATATTTAATTTGAGGCAGAAGGATATATTTTTGACTTTTTGAATACCTAAGTACCCAGAAAAAAACAAAAATTTGGTCGATGCTTCAAACTAGGTTCCATTTGTTTCGAATATTTCGAATGCATTAAGGATATCTATCTGTCATTGAACCATAAATTACAACGTAAATTCAGTGTCAAAATATACCAAATGAATTTATAATTGTAATTTATAATAATTGTAATTTATATAATACATTTTATAATTATGTACATAACAAACAATAAAATCACTGATGAATACCTATCCTATATGAATACCTAATCCGTATAATTACAAAAGATTGAGATGCGCAGTCGTCATGGTCACGTAAACGTGTAACAATTGTTTTATATTTAAATATAAATCAATTATCCTTGACAGCAATGTAACTGCGAGTGGAGCTGAAAAATTTATCGCAACTCATTTATGCTATTATGTATCTCTCAAACCATTGACGTTCCCGTTTGACTTTCGTAATGTTAAAATATCGAAGAAACTTCTTTGAAATAGCATAGTTATGTATTCCCATGTTTGCCAGGAAAGTTACGCGCACTTCGACTTTTAGCTCGAAGCGGTCAGTTTATCGAGTCCTCGCATTCTTCTTGTATTGTGCATGGCATTTGTATTTTCTCGTCTTTCCAAACATTCAATATCGCTGCATTCACAATTTATGCTTACAGTTCTATGTATAGAAGCTATATTGGTTGCGGTACGTGACTAAATATAGTATATTTAATTTAGTTGATTTGATTTGTTGAACAATTTTTAGTTGAATAGTTTAATTAAATGAATCGCAAAGCGTCGTGACTAATTGATTATTAACTTGTGATTGCTTATTCGGTCGGATCGATGAGAGTTTAACTTTGAATCGCAGAATAATAGATCATTTAACCCAATTATCCTCAATCAATTGACATTAAATTTATATATTGTTGACTTATGCAATTAATTGAGTTACTCACGGGTAATCGATTTCATTAATAATTTATAATATTCTTCACCAATGATTAAAATAGTTTTACCCTCATTGCAGCCGGAATTTATATCAGAATAGCACTTGGCGTTTGAGTGCCTTGTCCATTAAGCTGTTAAAATTTAGAACGCGACTTAATAAATTTACTCTCCGGCCTTTTTCTTGCCCTCGTCTGACGCGCTATGCGACTCCCCTCAGTTATGTCTTGGTGCACTTTATCTGGCTCTGTCACACTGTATCCACATTTTTATCTTTCCAGAAAATCTTTATTTCTTACTTTGTCTTCTTTGTTTCTCTCCGGCTGCACCCTAGACTTTTGCGTTTTAGCGCTTGATGCTCTTCTATCCACTTTGAAATTGTTTTTAAGACTCTCAAGTGCGCGTACAATGTAAAGTAATATTCGTGAATTTGATATTTAAATATTTTTTGTAATTGTGTAAAATCCTGGGTATAAAAATAATATTTTTGAAAATATTTTTTTATAAAAAACCGACTTTATTTAAAGCAAGATAAATAAAATACTTTGCAAATTCATTGACACTTACTTATCTTTGATTAAGTATTTTTAAACAAAATGATAGACAAACATATATACACATAGATACGCATCCATAAAATTTTCTAAAAATAGTTTTTTCTATTATAAATATTTTAAAACAGTTTTTTTTTAAAGATTTTTTTCCATCACAAAGCTTTTTTATCAGAGAAAAACATAACAAATAATCGATAAATATAGACAAATTTGAAATTCCATTGCCTTGGATATAAAAAACAAGTCATAAAGTGCCTGAGTTCTATAAAACTTTTACATTGAAAGATATCAAACCTTTTATCTGTAATACAGTGATGCGAATTTTTCCAGTAGAAACTGCCATATGCGCTGTTAACATGCGGTTATATTCGTGTCTATACGGTTTCTACGGATTAAACTGAAAATAAAAATAAGCACAAGTTAATCCCAGCAAAGCCCTTTGATAGTTATAAAATAATGAAATACAATTAAAGTAAAATTAAATTTTTTTAAGTTCTGAATTAAATACCATCGATGAGTTTTTTAAAATTAAATATAAATATGATATTCAAGATAAAATTTGAAATTTGAAAAATATTTTATACTGCCATAAATTTTCGAAATACTTAATATTATTAAAAATATATAAGATTATTGATTGGATTTGAGGTAAATGTAAATTTTCTAATATTATTAACTACATTTTTCTAAGTATTTACCCTTATATGATATATCATTTGTAACTTATAATAATAAATTTGTAACCATTTTTTGTAATTACTGTTATCAAGATCTGCTTTTTAAATTTTTACACGCAGTTCATCTTATTTTTGTCACTTTGTTTCTTTGTGACATTTCTATCTACTTGCACGCGGTAGACTATAGATATGAATTCTTTTTTTTTCATTCATATAGCATTTCCTGTTACTGTTTCGTTTGTATATCAAAAGTAAACAAAAATACTGCTATTTTTCTTATCAAAAGTTAAATCATATTATTATGTTCCCAAAAAATAGTAAGCAAACAAAATGATTCAGAAAAGACCGATGATTTAATTACTCTATTCTAGTGTATTTATTCGATGTCCCATAAAATTACGACGAATCAAATTGGTATGTAGAAAATAAAGGTTAAAAATAGCTCGAAACAGATGTAGTCCTCCCCTTTATTTTTCCGTCTAATTCCCCTTTCTGGTATAGATAGGTTAATCGAGGGTATCTAGTTTCAGCTGGAGTAAATGTACCAATTACCGTTGGATTAGAAATAACACCCAATGTTATCAAAACATATTTGTTGGTCCAGTATAAGACATCTTTATATTATTAACATTTGTTATTACTATTTACACAATTACACAAAAACTTTACAAGTTATTTAAATTTACTTGTCATTTACGGCATTATCGTTATATTGATGAGCACAAATATTGTTCTGTTAAATTATACATTTTTTCTGTTTTATCTTAAAAAGTTATAATGAATTATTTTATATATTTTTTCAACTAACATTTTTTAAAAGTTTACTTTTTATCTTGGTTTTAAACAAAAAAAAATACTTTTACTTGAAACAGGATTTTTCATTCTTCATTATTTTAAAAAGTAAATAAAACAAGCTGACAGCGACCTATACAACGACGTAATCAGTTGCCTGCAGCGTTTTGTACAATGTAATTTTGAATTTCTTTTTTGTAATTTCAGGAACTTTAACAAAAATGCTCTATACAATAAAAAATTTAATATATTAGAGTA
>JAPYZA010009421.1:0-15753 GCA_030522685.1 Eupelmus azureus | reverse complement strand
ATCTTGTATATTAATTCTTACCTTGCTATATAATATTGTATTTTTACTTTGTATGAAGGGCTTATTAGCCCGTTTAAAATTTAAAATAAAATAAATAAAATAAAAAATATTTTGCAGAGTTACCAATTAGCTAGTAAAAATTAGTTTTCATAATTATCGTTAAGGGCCAGCCTGAGTTAAATTCACAAAATATAAATATAATAGTTTTTACTTCTAGAAATAGCAAAGAATAAATTTTATTAATATAAAGTTTTTACACTTACTGTACACGTATTATATATCATTTTGTCACGTTTGAATGGTCTATATTGTGCTCCAAGTCTCCAATATTGCCCATTATTACAAACTTTGAATTTTGATTTCTATATTCACTTAACACGTATTTATGAGCCAACCAGAGTTGATCAATTTCTACCAAACAGGACTTAAAATACTCCCGTGATAGTAACACTACAGTCACAACGAATTACATTTATAGTTATTTTTATTTAGAAAGTATTAATGATGAATGTATTTAAAATCAAATCGTTGTAATTGTGTCTATTAATTTTTTATTAATTTTTTTCAAAAATATAATTCGTGTCTCTAATGCTACTTTTAAGGAGTATTTTAAGCCTAGTCTCGTAGAAATTGACCAATTGTTTGGCTCAAAAACCCGTGATAAGTTAATATAAAAGACAAAATTCTCGGTTTTTAACAGTGGACAATATCGGAGGCTTGGAGCACAGTACTTAAACATACATCTACATGGACCACACAAATGTACAAAAATAGTACATTATGCACCTAGGGAGTAAAAATAAAGAATGTCTCAGACTGCGTGTAATTGTCACTCGAGCCGAAGGCGAGGGTGACAAACATGCAGTCTGAGGTTTTCTTTACTTACTCCCATGGTCCATATACTATTTTATACCACTCTAACCTTAAAATCATAATTTTAAGATGATTTTTCGGCTTTCGTGGTATAAAATACGGTTCGATACTGGTGCGTAAGGTGATTTTTGCTTCGCTCGGGCGAAAAACGTCTCACGAGGCAAATAACCACCTTCCACACCCGTATCGAAATGTACTATTTCTCCACGAGGAGCGTAAAATGCGTGCTGTAGAATTCGCCCGCAGGACGTACAGTACGCACTTTACGCACCGTGTGGAGAAGTAATATATAATACACGTATAGTAAATGCAAAAACTTTATATTAACCAAAATTATGTTCTACTATTTCTAGAAGTAAAAAATATTTTATTTATATTTTGTGAATTTAACTCAGGCTGGCCTTCTTAACCATGTAACTTTAATGTTTTTTTAAGAAATAAATGATTATTTATTACAATTATTCTAAATATAAATTTTATTTTACGTAGAATCGGTATATAAGTTCGAAAATCGAAATATTGTTCCCATAAAGTGCACTTTGGTGTAGTGCTTAAGAGTAAGACTTCGAAATCCTGCAGTTTAAATCCTGATCTCGTTAATTTCAGATAAAAATGTATTTCTTTGTCGTGTACTGTCTCACAACATAAGCTAAAAAAATATTTTTATAAAATAATATTTGTGTTACAAATCGAATTTTTTTTACTATAAATTTTCACTTCTATATTCGTTTTAAAAAAATTGTAGTTTATTATCAATTTTAATAACGATTCATTTGGTCTCAAAATTAAATAGATTTTTATTCATTTTTATGTACGTTTCATTATAGTATTTTTTTACGTGTTTCAAATCTGTATTACAAGACATGAATTTTTAAAATAAAATTATACTACTGATACTTTTTAAAAAATAATAATTTATGAAATATCATTTTACGAATTGGCTTCCCCGACATATATGCAGAGGATCAATCTAAATCTAATTAGCTTTTTCTAAAAAATAAAGTATTTTATACGAATAAATTCCTATAAATTATAACTTTAAAATCTATATAATGAGCAGTTTACTATATTAACAATATTTTTGCATAATTGAAATAATTTAGTGATGTGATAAAGGTTAAATTGTATCATAATTACAAATATGACTAGTAATTATAAGTGAAAGGTATTTACAACGTTATGTAATAACTAATAACATGATTATAAATGATATAGATAAGATAAATTTAAAAAAAATTAATGATTTTTTACTTTTTTCTATTAACAAGATATTTCCATTTTTACTTTGTTACATCGCTACTGCTTTAACAGTAATTTGAAATCCTTGAGATGAAGTTAGTTTTAAAAATTTCATATGTCTAAACTCTTGTTCTGAAATAATCTGTACAGGCATGCGTATCTTAAATGACGTCAATATCGACATGGTGAAACAAGAGGATTAATGCTTTATAAATCTATTACATACGATGACTATAGGTATACTAATATGTCCCCTGTATGCTGCCATTGAACTTCTCGCATGTTACACCTATATGTGCACGGCTACTGTAGAGTGATTCCACAATGCGTTTCTTGCATGACGTTCCGTGCCGTGTTTAGTTTCTTAACGATTTATTTCTATATTTTTACGTTAAAATATTTAAAATAAATAAATAAAAAAAGATAATAAATTTAAAAAATAATAAAATCTTCAATCATTTATAAATTATTTAAGAAAGCTCTTGCTAAAATTAAAGGAATGAAATCGAATTTTTACAAAGCAAATCACAGTACATAGCAGTTTGCGCAGGACGGAACACATTGTGGAATCGAATGTAAGCATACGGCTGTATATGCAAAAAGAGAGAGAATGAGAGAGATAAACAACCGAGAGAGACAAGAATTTAAGTTCTTTATAAAAAAAAAAGAATTAATATAACTACTCTATATATTTATACATAAATTCTATTGTTGAATATCTATTCTATTTCTAAATAGTAGGGAAGAATTGGATTTTTGTAAACTTAAATCAAAGGTAACCTCAAATAATCTAATCTTTGACAATCTATTATAGCGGTCGTTTGACTAATTGTGACTTAAAGCTAATATTTTATAAATTTATGAAAATGACTTTATTGTTCGCCAATAAGTTTTAAAGATTTATGAAAATGACTTTATTGTTCGCCAATAAGTTTTAAAGTTTTTAATAGAATTTATTGATCGCCGCGAACGAGATAAAAGTTTAGACTCAAAAACTAATATTTTATAAATTAAAATATTGTATTACCTCAAAAGTAATATTGGAACGAAAAATTTTATAAAGTAAATCAGAAACGCTTCAGTATACGTTAGTAAATACTACATCCAAGAATCTATAAATGAGAAAAGAGAGAGAGAGAGAAAGAGAGAGAGAGAGAGAGAGAGAGAGAGAGCCAGAAAGAGAGGGAAAGAGAGACAGAGAAAGTAAGCTAGAGGGAGAGAGATATCTAAAATACTTTAGTATTTTATATACAAATAAAAAATATTCTTTCTACCTTGTGGATCGGCTGCAACTTGATGGTTGAGGGGGATGAGAAAAGCTGTGAGGCAGGTGCAAATTATACTGAGAAAAACACAAAAGCCGCAAGTAATACTAAGTAAAATTTGACTGATACTACTCTTCGAGCTCCCGTGCATTATCACGTGACTGTACTTTCTTGCTACAGTTAGTTGAATAAGCTTTGCTGGAATGCCGGTATCACCGCCACTTTCGTTGGATCTGAATTCTGAAAAAATCATATATATATATATATATATATATGTGTGTGTGTGTGTGTGTGTGTGTGTGCGTGTGCGCGCGCGCGTGTGTGTGTGTTTCTGTTAATTATACCATCTGTCCTGATAGAAATTATGAGTAAAAACTGGTTGGAATCTATTCAATTATTAAAATTCTATTCAGAATCTGGCCGGAATCTATTTAATGATTACAATTTCAAAATATTATTTGCACATATTTATTTTTCAATATTACTAAACAGCTACAAAGCTTATAATTGACAGAAGCATTAGTATCAATATTTTTTTATTATGTTATAAATTAATTTACATAAAATATACAAACATTTGAACTTAAAATATAAATTTATAGATAAGTTTAATTTAATTTTTTTCTTTTTATGGTATCTTTGTTTTTTGACCATCTTGATAAAATTCAGATTTGAATGATTATCGAAGCATAAAATAAAATTTCTCATTTAATTTATTGAAAGTGGGTTAACTATATATATATATAACAGTTGCGGATAATGTTGGCTTCTGTAATATCGCCGGAAATGATCGAATAGATTGATCTTTGCCTAGATTCTGGCCAAAACCTAGGTATCTTTTACTAAATAATTAGCTACCTATTCTGCTTATTCGCTCACAATGAACTACCTAGAACTTTTGATCAATTTTCTACCTGGGTATTCTTTCTTACTATAATAGTCTATCATAATTTCTCTTCTCTGTAATATTTATAATTATACTTACAAATTATCAGTTGTTTTCTCTTCTTTACTTTTATTCAGTATTATATACTTTTTTATTCTGCTTCCGTTGTTGTTTTTTGCTAGTGAGGATTTAGAGCATAAAATTTTAACGACTTTTATGTAATTAATATTTAATTTGCAATATTTCAATTACAGTTTGTTATATCATTTTTAATTGTTAACAAGATATAAAAATTTACCAATGCTTTCAGTTAATAAAATTTTTGTTGTAATTGATTTAGCTTAGCAAATGAGAGTCGTTAATTTTAGTCGTCGTTGAAGACCGTTCTACCAACCTTATTTAAAATTGCAACCATGAATGACAATCATATATAATTATATACCTAATTTATTCACTCAAGTAACAAATGCAGTGTGTTTCTATATATAATTATTTAGCATTCATATTTATTAAGACCCAAAAATACAATATTTTTTTCATATTTTTTTTCACGTTAATATTCAAAACCGTATAGTATTCGGATCACAATCACAGAAGCTAGAATAATGATATTACTGTAGTATAATAGATGTTTGCTCCTAATCTAAACTTTTATTCGCACTTAACTCATTTAAATTAACAAAAAACTGAGAAAAATTCCCTAAGAACAGATAGCTAGATTATAATAAAACCTACATTCTGATACAAGTAACATAAGTAGCACAGTACGGTATGGTATGTATTGCTTACTCGTTTCGCTTGGGCGCTAAACGTTATGCTATAAAGTATACATACACTTATGGTAGAAGTATCATATAATATTTTATAGCATTCTCTTCCACAAAGTTTTAAAATGGCTGTAAAAATTTTTAGTTGCGAATTTTATTTTGAAAACTTAAAGCGTAAAATGTGATGACCTTAATAAAAAAAAGTAAAATAAAATTCTTAATAAGTGTGAATTTTTGCGAGTCAAGAATCGAATCTGTGCCCATAGTACATATTAGCTATATAATAATTAAATAAAGTATTGAAATTCTAACGTTCCAGCAATTTTTTCGCAGCATTATATTCAATATTCTAAATATTTTATTCTTTCAAATACTCAAATAAGTTTAAATATCAGCAATTTGGAGGATAAGTGTCTACAGTCCTAGTATATAAGATCGATCTCGCTAACTGAGCAGTTTCGAAGATTTAAGGTGAAAAAAATTCAAAAAAATTATGAATGTATCATTACAAATTTGCAAGTCTGAAATTTCCAACAATAATTTCAGCCGTAATATATGTAATGGACTCAAAGTATTCAAAAATTTCTTTCTTTGTATAAATAAATATTATTATATATGTTAGGTTTTTTTTAAAAATAATTTCATTGATTGACAAAGCTTTCTTTTATTAGGGCAAATATATTGCCTTCTACTTTATATATATCAAAATGATTTCAGTAAATTCTTTATAAAATTCTTTACGCGCTAAATTCAAATTAATTTAGAAGTTTCTCATTTTGAAAACTAAAATAAATAAAAATTCAATCACAGTACTAAATTAATGATTATAGATATTTTAAAGATTTTTTTTATTCAAGGCTTATTTTGGTGAAAGAATTTATGATATTCTTATTATAAAATAGAAGTCAATCCGTTATTGGTTGTACCAAGTATAATGAATGATACACTTTCTGTTAATAAATAGATATGTTATTTTACAATTAAAATTAAATTTAATGAATTGCTTTACCCGTTAAAAATATAGTAAATAAATGTATATAAATTTGGTGTAAGAATTTTCCAAATACTTACTAGTAGAAACTTCATAGCAGCGTATCAAAGTACGAATTCTTACTGTTTCCGTTAAACGACGACTCATCTAGGCTAACTATTATACCTCCTTTTTATGCATCATTTTGCTCCCACTCTACAAATTTCGCCCTCCCTACTTCTTCGGTATCTTTTCCTTAGCTTCTACATAGATGCTAACTGTTTATCTGTAGTTAAAGATCTAATTTTATTTCATATAAATAAAAAATGTCAAAATTTAATATTTCAAAAGTAGATTTCAATTAATTGAAAAATTTGTATTCCTATTTTCAAACATATAGAATATTTTATAATTGATCATTGTAAAATCGAAGACTTTCTCTTGGAAAAACAAGCATATTTTCTTTCTACGAATAAATTAAAATTATTTCAGTATACTTGCATAAACCTGTTTGTTTTAAATTAATAATGTTTACGTTAAACACTTTATATTCATCAACGGAGGACACTTTATATTAATCAATGGAATATTCATCAAAGGAGTAAACTCGCAGATGATTCTTCTGGATGAGTTTACTATTCGTATAAAATTGAAAATTCTACTACGTATTTAACCTAATAGTTAAGATAAGATAAGATAAGGTTTTATGGCACAATGTAAAAATTATTTACATTTTTACTAGTTCGTAGCGATAATTCGCAACATAGTTGCTTTTACGTACGAGTTATGAAAAAACTTCTGAAAATCATAGATCATCAGGTTAATATTATTACAAATTTTATCTTAAATTATCACGTTAATTTACAATAAAAGCACAGATAGCATCGGCAGTTTATATAAGAATAAAAGCGAAATCATGCAAACGAACATAAAGTAAGCTGCTCAGATTATCTGTCAATGTACTTCCACATCATGTGTTCTCTAATAGCCATCTTAAATTTGTTTAAAAAAGAGATACAACTAATGTTGAATGTAATTTAATTCCAAAGTCGTGAATTTTGAGCAGAAAATGAGTGTCGGCACACCTCGGCCTGCCTGACGTTCTTGCCTGGATTTTTTAAAAATAGGCTTGCAAGATATGGTGATTGGCCCACATTACAAGTTTTATAGAGAAGTATTGACATAAAAAACTCTCTCCTTTCAGCAATGCTCAGCCAGCCCAGTTTCTTTCTGTAAGGAGTTATACGAACATCCTTTCTGATCCCGTAGATTTTTTCTATGCATGAATTCTGCAATCTTCGCAGTTTGGTTTTAAGCTCACACGATGCATCGAGATGCACAACATAGCAATAGTTCAGATCGATGTGACACCACAAGATCACATACGAACTGCTTACGAAGCTCATCAGTGGTGCAAGATCTAAACGTTCTTAATCCATAAAGAGCTCTATTGATCCTATGACCAACCGCATCCATCTGTTGCCTCCATGTAAGCCTAAAGTTCGTGACAACACCAAGTTTAGTTACAGCATCCTCAAAAGGAACAAATACACCGTGCCGCACTTCAATGCCCGGCTAATTCAGATCTTGCTTTTTTTGATATTATAATCAGAACCGAAGATAATAGCCTTTGTTTTTCCCACGTTAAGGCACAGTACATTCTCCAACGCCCAAGACGAAACTGCTCGTGCAACAGCCGATAGACGATCAATACCCTCCTGGAGACAATCCCTAGTAACTTGAGTGTAGACCTGCAGGTTATCGGCATGCAAGTGTTCAACACCATCCTTCAACAACTTTCCTATATTTTTAAAGCTGAGTCAAAGCTCACATATGTCATTAATATACAGACTAAATAGTAGAGGTCAAATCTGAGCCTTGTGAAACGCCAAGATTGGTTGTAAGCCAATCAGATTCATCATTTGCTTTGATAATTACTTTCTGATCACGTCCTGTAATAGAAGACAGAATCCATAAGAACACAACTTTTAAGGGAGAAATCGTATCGAAGGCCTTGCTAAAATCGAATAGTAGCAAGATAGTAAACAGCTGTATATCGTCGTCAATACCTTCACGAATATCCTCAGTAAGTCAAAGCAGCGTCGTTTGTGCACTGTGATGTTGACAAAAACCAGTTTGTCGAGGATCCAGAACTCTCATTGATGATAAATGCTAAGATTGCTCTATAAGATCTGGTCATGTACTATTTTCTCGAGGACCTTACCAAGATAGCAAAAAAAAAAAAGATTGCAAAGCAAAGCAAATTGCAAATAGGACGAAGTCAATACGATCTATGTCAATATACACATTTTTATCCATCTTTTAGGTGATAAAATATATTATTAAAAGAATAAATTTATTGCTTTTTAAAATATCGGTTATTTTATTTATTTTTAAAATTTACAGCATTTTAAATAAGTAATCTAAAAAAAATAAAAACAAATTATTTCATATAAAATTATTATATACATTTATTTATCAGAGAAACATAACGCATACACAGTAAATAAACTAAGAAATGTAACAATACATATAAACATTTTTTTTTAAATTATTCATTGTGAAACGACTACATTTTTCTTTACAAAATTCATAGAAGTTGGGCAAGAAAAATACCATTGTAGGATGGGAGGATGCTAATGAGAATATATACTCAGACATCCATCATTTTGTTAAGTTAATATGGAACTTATTCCTATTTATGTATGAAAATGGCTGCCACATGTATACCTGCCAGATGGCGTATGGTAAATTTAATCTTCTAATAGCGAATGTTACTATCAATATTTTATTTAATGCTCTTAATATGCATTAAAGATGATTTTATTCAACTTTAACGACGAGTTAATATGTAAAAAGGAAAACATCAATTTTTATTATTTACTACATTTTTGCTTAATAAATTTGGTTTTATACAAAGTAGTATAAAAACATGTTTACAAACAGCTAATATAAATACCTGCATGTTATGTTGCTATTGTATTTTGGGAAAATGCTATCCTATAAAGATAATATTTATCCACATATCAAAATTAAAATTTGTATAGTGTGGCTAAAATTATATAAAAATATATTTATTTAATAAGAATATGTCATTAATTTGTATCATCGCAGTCATTTATGAACCAATGTGTATGCTTTTTATCCGTAAAATATTAATTATGAAAATAATTTATGTTTAACTTATTATTTATTACAGGACTAGTTTAAATATTTAAATTTACTAAGTAAAATATTTTATACATTAAATACGGTAATAATACGACGTAAACAAAATAAGATAATAAGACTTTTTTAAATTAAACAAATAAAAGTTTAAAAATAAGGAAGGAAGAAATTGAAAATAAACTATTACGGTTACATTAATTGAGCCTCGTAGATAGCTGTAATAAATGATTACAGATCAGATTATGATCAGATTATGTTATTGATCTTCTTAATGTAACATCCGATAATTCAATTAAAATAACTAATTAATAACACAAGTAAAATAACGAAATCAATCAGAATCTGCAGTTTAAATTTAAGCATGTTTCTTCAATTTCTTTTTAAATGTATGCATTTTATAAAAATCTCGAATCTAATCAAAAGTTTTAACGAATTGTATTTTTACTGTTTGGAGCTTTCCTACTAGGCACTATTATAGATTTTTAATCTAATAAATGATTCAAATAAGATTATTTGTAAAAACACTAAATATGTGATTTCTATTTCTTCTGAACCTTATTCCGTGTAGTTAATTTTAAATAATTTTCATATGTGATGAAGGCAATCTTTTTTATGTTAAGAGCAAATAAAATTCAATGTTACCTATCTCATCTTTTTGTCTACACATTGTAGTTTATAGGTAACACTCTTCATTAGTGAAATGGTCCAAATTTAGAAAATTAAAGATTTTTGTACTTTTTAAATTAGACCAAGTCGATAAAGAATTATATCTGATGTACCCTTAAACTGAATTTTAAAAAATGACAAAAAATGTTGAAATGTAAATTAAAAGTTTAAAATAAATATACCTAATAAATTAAAAATGAAGAGAAGGAATTTATAAATTAAAAAAAAATCGTTCATTCAGACTTATTCATGATTTGCACAAAATCTATATCTTCTTGGTGCATGTCTTTATCACCCCAACCCCAGATGGCATCTTCGTGATTATGTTCTGGCGAATCTTGTTTGATACGTGTTCCATCCCCAGTACGCGCTGCTCGCTTTTCTATCATTTCAATCGGTACAGTCTTAAGATCGTAAGCCCAACCAATCCGAGCAAAGAAATCAATGAATGCTGTACTAAAGTTAGCGCGGTAATCGCCCAACTCTGCTGCCTTGTAGTCCCAGGGAAAGGCGTGATGATAATTATGCCAACCTTCGCCAAAAGCTCCCAGAGCAACTCGAATATTATCTGTCGCACTGATTGTGCTATGTTAACAAAAAGAAAACAAACAAGATTAAATATAATTAAATTAAATTATATATATATATATAAATTATTTTTATATTAAAGTTATCATCTAACGTGTGTTTCATTTGACAACTTCTAAATTAATTTTTAGTACAAAAGGACTGTATTAACACATGACCATTCCTTATTATTATTTATTCTCCATACGTGATTATTAAATATTAAAAATTGTTGTATGAGCATATCCACAAAAACCTAACATTTAAATAAATCAAAAAGTGATTGAAAACGTTTTTTGAAACAACTTATATGTGAAACAAATAAAGTCTGAGAACAAATTCTTAAAATAACTTCTTTAAATCCCAATCCTTTATTACTTAGCAGCAATAAAATCTTTTTCAACTTTATAAAGATTAAAATACTATTTATGTTATAGACATTAAATAATCGATAATTTTGATAAGACTTAAGTTCAAGGGTTGATTTTACAATGCTTTTTGCATAAAGTTATCCGATATCTTACTTTATGCTGAAAGGGAAACAAATATACATTGAGTGTAACTCTAGCAATCTCCAAATCGCGTTTCTGAGTTGCCACTTTTGTAAAATGGCTTCTGAAATTAACTCAGAAACTTGTTTTGGAATATTGCTTAAGAGGTTAGACTTAATATGTAGCTTTGTTTCTTCCTTAGCCATGATTATGTAAACATAGATACCGGATAACTATGTTAAAAATGCATTGAAAAACCAATCCGTGATTTCAGACATTTACGTTAAATCTTTCTTATCCATGGACCTTAATTGAACCCAAACACTCCTATTAATCTAAATTAAAAAATAAGGTTTTAATCTGAAAGCAAAAGCGCGAAAACCTAGGGTCACTTGTTTTTCATAAACATGAGTATATTAGAATGTTTTCTTGAAATAGTTATTCAATGAAAAATTTTATACTATTTAATACAAACTTACTCGTCATATGGCCTAGTTCCCCAGATGTGGGCTGCTGAATTAACCAACCATGTAAGATTCAAAGAAATTGTATATCTGAAAATTGTGGCATACCACGAATACATGCCATTTTCTCCCCAAAAGTAACATGGTATCCAAGCAGGAAGTAGAAAACAGAATATTGGCATGAGGATTATGTAAAGCCTGCATAAACATATTATACGATTTATTATATGTTATACTTTTTGAAAGATCTATACCATTATAATGCATATAATTTAAAGAAATAATTTAAAATGTTTACCTTCGTTGCCAAACTACAATAGGATCTGCTTCAAGATCACTCATATCAACTGTAGCTCCTTTCTTTATGACGTCAGGATGTTTTCTAAGTAGTAACCATCCCATGTGTGAAAAAAAGAACCCTCTTTGAGAATTATGAGGATCTGCATCAGTATCGGTAAACTTGTGATGAACTCGGTGATCTCTGACCCATTCATAAAGATGATTCTACAGAAAAACAAATAAATTTAGAATTTTTTCGTGAAATTATAGAGTCTATGGTGTATATATATGAGGGGGCTTCGACCTCTTTTACGCGCCATATCTTATAATATACAAACTCCAGAAAAAATGTTGCAAAATTTCTTCAATTGAAGGAAAATAACGCAAATAAATGAAAAAATAACGTAAAACCTTCTGAAATAAGGGCAAGTGTGCGCGCGCGCGTGTGTGTGTGTATGTGAACATCTTAAAAATTTTTCTAAACTGAAATAAAACATTACAAAATGAACCAAATTTTTTTTTTGTATAATATATATTTTCTAGAATGAATTGATACAAATAAAATTAGAAATCATAGAATTTTAATTTAATTTAAAACACAAAATGTTAGGTCTTTAATATAACATTAAAGATAGTACATTTAAAAAACTGCTTAGGCATCTAAAAAATTGACCGCATAAAATGAAATCAGAATTATTCTATTTACTTTGTAAATTTTTTCCCTTATGAAATTTATTTGAGTTACTTAATTTATTTATTAATAATATTTATTTAATATTAAATATTAACGAACATTAGCCCACCATAAGTAAACAAAAAATATGTTGTGTACGTTAGAAATTAAAAAATATTACCTGAAACGCTATAGTCTGGAAAATCATAAGCATTAGTCTCAGTTGCCATTTAGCTTTGTAACATCTGTGGGCCCATAATCGGTGTGCTCCTGCTGTTATACCTAAAGCAGCTGAGGCGGCAATAAGAATCGCTGAAAACATAATTTATTTTCAAGTCAAAGTCATTTAAGCCTAATTGATTTATTACTAAAATGACAACATAAAAATAATCAAAAAGCTTGGAAAAAACAAAAAAAAAAAAACATATATATACTATTAGAAAAATTGCTGTTAACTGATGTAGCAGATTGCTTTCTCAAAGAGGAACTCATATTTAATGATATAATATATTAAATATTACATAATTTTATTAAATATTAATCTAGGAAATTAACTTTATAAATAATATATCATTAATTTAAAAAATTGCAAACTGTTTAACATAATTCAAAAATTATTTTAATTACAAAATTATTCATATTTGGACATGACATATATATATATACATATATATATATATACATATATACATATATATACATATATATATATATATATATATATATATATATATATATATATATATATATATATATAAACATAAATTAAAAATAGAAAATATTAAAAAATTTAATAAAACAAAAAAACTATCTGTAACTACGCGGCTTAACTCAACTAACAGTCTGGTTTAATTGAATCAATCCCTACCTCAAGCAATGTTATTTGTTTCAGAATATGTATATAATTTATTTGTTGATAAGCGCTACTTACTCCAAACAAAGGTAAGGAACTTGGCTCCAGTAAAAAATAAATAAAATCCGTAAAGAGCACCAATGTGGAGATACACAAAAGCAATAACATTTCTCCATACGATTTTCCAACTGTATTTATTTTTTTGTTCTTTAGTAGAAGGTGCGTAAGATTTTGATGCGGATATTTGTTTCTCCTGAGGTATTCCTTGCTGAGAAGCTTCCAAAAATAGTGTTGCGGAATTACCAAATAAATTTGGCGCCATTTTGCAGCCCTTATATCTTAAAGAAAAAATAAAAATATATGATATATATTAAAATATGAACATTCATTACTAATATACATTTTGAATTTACGAAAAAAAATTATACAATAAATAAATAAAAATTATTTAAAAGCATAATATAAAGTATGAAAAAAAAACAAAAAAATAAAATAAGCAGAAATTGTAGAAAATATTGTTTTGAACGTCAAATATCTTCGAACGTCAGTTTAAGATTTTATTCTACAATTTAATAAATTTCATTTAAGTTTAATGCATATAATTTCTTGAAAAATCAAAAATAAAACAAAAAAGTAAGTTTCTATTTAAATTAAATAGAATTATTTTTTTATAATATTTATATTTACCAGAATATATTTCATAAATAATAACATTACAGGTTTTATAACAAATGTGAGGGATGTAATTGTAATTTAAGGTGCACATTTTTATTGTTTTTTATTAAAAAATTGAATATGCAACCATTAACAATAAAAGGTCGGTCTCCAGATCATGAATTATCATATTAAGTATTTTGTCCGTTCATCTAATACTTTAAATTTTATTAAAAATATATTGTATCTTGCGAAAGAATCTCCTTAAATAACTTATTTATCACCGTTTGTAGTCTGTAATAAATAGTAAATTTATTCCAATAGCATTAAATTTATATAAATTTATTATATATTATTAATTTATACTATTTTTAAATAATATTTACTTTCCTCTATCAGTTATTAGTATTGAATTATATATATTATTATATATTATATGTAATATATAATATTTTAATTATATATTATATATATTATTTGAAAACTTAATGGGGACCAATACGCTTAATTTGTAAGCTTATATCATAAAGTAATAAAAGATTGTATGTTTTGTTTCTAGAGACTATAAGTCTTAAATGAAAGTATTTTTCTAAATTATTCTGAATATAAAGATGTGTTTAAAAGTCTTATAAAAATTCATGATCTGGAGGTGGGAACCACTCTTTGTAAGGTACGTAACTCATTGCATGATCAAACCTCTTATAACCAAGCTTTTATTTAAAAATATTTTGTTAATTAATTCTCTTTTAAAAATCCATATGAAATCCCAAGTGAAACCCGTGTCGGTCTAACTTGTTTTCCGCGTGGATCCCATATGGGCTTCAAATACCTAAATTTAAAAATTAACGCACAAAATTTGTTATCTTCATAAATTTACAAAATAATAATGAGTAACAAATATTATTTAAATTGAAAACCAGGAAAAATTATTGAATTGAATATTATCCGCATCTAATGTGGAGCTATGAGAATTTGTTACCTCTACTTATTTATATACATGAGACGAATATATATGTGTATTCTGATCAGATTTTATTTGTCGCTTGCGAGGCGATAGCGGCAAGATTGACCCCTTCCCTTAGCCCCTTTGCCGATCGGACAATCTTTTCTGTTGTTCGAAAATTTATTTATTTTATAAATTTTATAGTTATTTTTTTATAAAACACTTTTTAGTAGGAATAAATTAATTTAAAATAATTTTGCAAAAAATTTTGAAAGAGGCTAAAACTGATTGAAAGAGAACTGAGCAGCCTATCTGAATTAAAATAATTGTAAGAATACAATGTTTCATATTTGACTATCAAAAAAATGATTCCAAAGGACTGACGAACATCCTTTTTCTCGAGGTATGACTCTTTACTTAGGCGTGCTTCATGTAAGATGTATTTTAACATCAAAATAATTTAAATAATCAAAATAATCAAACCTTAATATATAAGATTCCCGTTGGCTCGAATAAAATTATTAACAATAAGTATGAATAAATAAATGAAATTTCAAGTGAATTTAATCAAATGATTTTTAATTAAATATATGTTATTTGAGAAAAACGTAAAACAGATTTATAATCTTATAATCAAAATTAACAGCTTGGTTCGGTGAAGATCGATAAATTCATATTCGTAAAACAGAATTGTTTAATTTTCATACCATTTTTAAGTTAAAATACATTTTTTAGTAAAAAATAGAAAAGTTTAAAAAAATAATTAATAATTGTTGTTGGAGTTGACGTTCGTATTATTCTTTTGTTTAAAAATTGGAGAGGAAAATTGATCTTTGACGAATGAATGATGTTACTAGCAATTTATTTACTCGACGTTTAGGGACATTTTCAACTCCCCTTCTCAAGACTATTAATAAATTAGCTGGACATGTCACGTCTCACATATTTGTATTACAATAAGATTTTTTTATTTAACATCGTGGTGTTCATACTAA
>JAPYZA010009418.1:0-12493 GCA_030522685.1 Eupelmus azureus | reverse complement strand
AACTAACCAAACCATAAAAAACAATAAAAACTCTTCATCACCCTCCCAAAACCCACCACTCCAAATCCACGCAACAATGCGCACAATGAATCCACCCAGATAAAGAAACTTCCTCCAACGACTCCAACCACCCACGCACACGTAGATATCTCCTCGCATAGCCAGGCTCGGCGCAGTTCGGCTCGCTAATGATCTGCAGTAAACTTAACAGGCGCCATTGTGATCGACGCGAATCGGCGATTCGAGCGATAAAAGAGGCGGACAGATAGAATGAGGGAGAGAGTGATCGGAGGGCTTTGACGTTTCGATGACAATTAACCCCTTTGGTAATTTAATCGGACTGAATGACGCTCGCGCGCCTACGTGTGTGCGTATAAAGGACTCTGATGAATTATACTCGATCGACGACGGCTCTGATTGCCGCGGAACTTTGCGAGGACATCGGCCACGTCACGGAAGCGCTTTGATTTACGGATAAGCGATTGTTTTGTGCGCCGTTGTTGGATTCCGCGTGCCTGGAAGAATTTGAAGATGCAAATGGTTATTGTCGAGTTGTTTGAATGTTTATGTTTGTGTGGAGGTTTGGATGTATGGTAGGAATTTTAGCGCTTTATTTAATTTGTTTGGGAGGGGAAATAAGCAGTTTTGGAGCTTTTATTAATGATGCAAAAACAGGGAATTTGTAGGAGTCGTTAACATTTTGCGAATTTGGCAAAGATTCCGCTGAAGCAGTATTACACAGGAAACACTGTGGATGTTCTTATTAATTATAGCAAACTTTAATATCTACTGTTTTATGCTGATTAGCTGCACTCCCGTTACTCTCTTCACAACAAGTTTTTTACTTAAAAAAAATACATATTAATGAATAAAAAGCTCCAACAAACTCCCGTCCTCCATACACATTTATTAAAGCACTTCTCTTTCTGTTTTCAGATTTTGTATGGTCTTTACGTGCCTGGTCCTCTCGGTGTTCAGTACGATAGACGAGTACGAAAAAGAGGCTGGAGTTCTCCTTTTTTACATGGAAATGGTTGTAGTCGTCTGGTTCACCGCTGAGTTCTTTTTTAGGTACTTATATACCCTGCACTCGGCGCGACGAAAAAAAAAAGCTGCGCCCGAGCATTAGCCGTATCTATACCGAGCCGAGACTGGCTTTATAACGAGATTTTTTGATCCTCAGGTTATGGTCGTCAGGATGTCGCTCGAGGTATCAAACAGCCATCGGTCGGCTGAAGTTTCTTCGGCGGCCCTTCTGCATCATCGGTAAGTGTCCTTATCGTTTGCATTTTACATGTACGTGTAGCTACTTTTACGTTGATGTACTATCGCATTATAACGGAGCTTATCTCGTTCATCCGCCGTGCACTTACCGCGAGTCATTTTTTCTGTTAATAAATTTAAAAAAAACCACCGAAATCTTGGAAGAAGCCCAGCCGAAAATTCCACGGACGCAGGACTAAAAAAGATTCCTCCAGATAATTAAACGCTCCGGACGTTCCATTTCTTCGGCGTAAAAAGCAATTCTCCTGATACGAATAAATTTCCGGCTGCGTTTGCAAGTGCATTCAATTATTTTCCAGCGGCGGTAGAGGAAACTTTTACACGCTTGATTTCATCAGCAATCCTATCAAGCCCGAACCAGAGAGCGAGCATCGGCCCGCTGAGAAGCGGAGTAAAGCATTTCACTAGTTCGCGTGGGGAGAGGGAAAAAGAATTACCGCTGTGCGGCTGATTCTTGAATTGCGATTCTGTAATCCTTTCTGGATTCCGCTGGCTTCTCTAGTCTTTCCGCGCGAGCCGCAACAATAATGGACTGGGCGCTTGTGTAAATTGCAATCGCGAATGAATAAGAAATGAGGGAGTATAGCGCGTCCATTGAGTTTGGAAGATCCGCATGCGTCGGTGCTAAACAGAATAAAGGAAAAGATCGAAAATGGGTCAGGAAGAAAGTAAATAAGAGAATTGCGTAAACAAGAGTCCACTGTAAGCTAACGAAATCACAAGCTTGCTCAGCTTGAAGACACCTCTAACCTGTATCCAAGCGCGCGGCGGCAAAGAAGAAGCCGAGAGAGCGACAGCAGCGGCGACACGCGCGTAAACAGTAGCAGTAGCAGCAGCCTGACACAGAGAGAAGCTTGCGAGCGTTGAGAAAAGAAGAAGACAATGAAACGATGGACTAGAACCCCTCTCTCCCTCTAACTCTCGAGTGCAATCGCCGCTGAAGAATGTAAACTATACACACGCGCGCTAATTAGAGGAGGCTCGCGGTGTGACCAGCCCTCGCTCCCTATATGCCCTAAAGAATGAAGAAATTTAATTGCGATCCTCGTGCGCGCTCGCTCGCACTGACTGAAGCGGCTAATTAGACGAGGAGCGCGCCCTTCCCCCCCGAGCTCGCGCAATCAGCCGGCGCGTATCTATGACCCAGTTCTCCTTCTCTACGTCTCCGCCTGCGTATGTGTGTCTTTCTGCCTCTGCCTCTCTGTGTGTGCGTCTGTCTGTTTCCCGCTCGGACCATTTGAATGCTCGGGGATTTCAGCCGATTAGCACAAAGGATCGAGGCCCAGGCTTTGCCGAAGGGATTTCGTCGGGCTCCTGATTGTTTCTCCCCCCTCCTCCCCTGGTCCGTCTCCTTTTTTCCCGATGCGATCCTTTTCCGACTTCCGGATATATATACCTAGCCTCGGGATTCGGAGGAATTGTTATTTGCTGGCTGGACGAGATTAGAGGCAGTTTAAATTTTGATTGATTGGGGCCTGGAAGGGGCTCGTTGATTTATTGCGAGAGGAGGCCGGTTTAAGAGCGGGGATTATGGGAGAGGCTTCGCGCTGTGTTAGCGCTGGGAGGGAAGAATAATTATCATTAATCGGGTTAGGCTATGCGCCGCGCTCGGTCTTTGGATAATTAAAGACTCCGGATTTTTTCGAGGAGCCGCTGTAACGAGGCGCTTTATTAAATTCTAGAGACTTTGGGCCCCTGCCTCGATGCAAATTTTTTATTCTATCCTACTCTGTGGCGGTAACATCGTTGTACAACGCTCCGGATCCGGCTGTTGTATAGGTGTATGTATACGGTCTTTAAAAAAGTGAATTCAATATTATTACAACATTTATCATTCCGTTAAATTAAAGTAACTGTTTGCATTCCGAGAGTTATCTCTTAAAAAATAATAGCCTCCAGCCCGGTTCATCCGCCGCAATGCACCGAGGCAAAAAATTTAAAAGCCAGGCTTAGACGTATAAAACGGCAACCGCAAAGCAGAAACAATTTTGGCTCGCACATCGCGCGCTTATTTACATGCACGCACGCAAAAGCAAACAATAAGCCACTACGCTCCCGCAGCCAGCAACAAATAGCCCGCAAAGCCTGCTGAAAAAGTTAAGCCAACTCTCTCTCCCTCCACTCCAAAAGTTGAAAAACCCAACTCTATATACCCACCCACTCGTACAACAATTCCTCCTGCGTCTCGGCGACATCAACATAATCCAGCGCCACCGAACCTCGCCACACACAGCCCCCGGACAGCCGAGAAATAAGGGTCAATAAGCGCGCTCGCGACTCGGCATACGAAGCGTCGAAAATTGGACTGCGGGGGCTTGTTATCCGCGCCGCGGCCTTACGTCCTCCTCGCTCAAGGCTAGCGCGCACCGCCAAGGCGAGAAGCAGCGGCGGACGCGGCTTTGTCCCCGGGGCGGCGTTTGGCGGCCAAGCGGCCGCTTTCACAATTAGGCCGCGTGCGGCTCGCGGGCGATAACGAACTAATTAATGACGCGCGCGCGACATCAAAGTGCCACTCTGCGCTCTCGTCTTGGAGCTACTCTGTCGCACACGTACGAGAGCGGGCGATACAAAGGTGTGGATGCAGGAGGGGGGATGGGAATGGGGAGAGCTCCTTTCGTTCGGAGAGCTCGATCAGCTGCGCTGCTGCTGCGTTTCTCGTTAACGTCGTAATGCCGAGTACGTGCGCGAGCTGTCCCTAAGCGGGGGAGTGGTTTTTCGATTTCAGGACAGAAAGAGAGGGAATGGATGGGTGGGATAAGAGGGGATGGCGAGACGCTTTGTGAATATTTTTTTTCTGGACAATTGGTGAGGGCTGGGTGGACCTGATGATCGATGCATTGATGCATTATTCGAAGTACAAGTGGAATGGCTGGGGGGAAAGGTATTAAGAAGAGAGTAATCGCTGGGATTTGTAAGTAAAGCGGCGCTCGTTGAGATTCTTAGCGATGTCTGACCAACCCCGGCTGTCTTAGATATATACCCGCTGATTGCTCCGATTATATTCGAGATGAAGAAAGCTATGGAAGCACTTTAAAAGTAATTGTGATGAAGTTTTTAATTGTAAGTTGAGAAAAGTTATATGTTTATTATTAGGATGTATAAAATAATAATAATGATAATCGATTAGTGAAATTAATTATCAAGAAACAAGACGGCACTTTGACGTATTTAACATTCGTCACGTTAATATTGAAAATTCTGGTAAATTAATAGAACAAAAAGATTCGTCTAGACAAGAGTCTTATTATAAATTGAAATACATTGAAATTCAGTTAACAGTGGTTTGAATTTAAAATTGTATATCTTGCCAAAAGTCTACTATTACAGGTGAATTTTGTTACAAATTCGTGTTCATCGAGCAATTTTCTACGATAAAAAATAACGACTTTATACCCTAAATCTACAATAGACAATACTAAACTCACTGATCGTACAATTCCAGCGATCCCAGTGTATGACATTTTCCATCGCCTTACTTTTCAATTCAACCCTCGAATTGTTTAAAATTTAATATACTCCCATCCTGCCACTTCGAGAGGTCCAAATATCGACATTCACAGCCGTACAAGCTCCAGCTTTCCCCCCTCAAAAAAAAGGTCGAAAAAAGACCGACTCGCGAATACACGTAGCCGATGGGAGACTAAGAAATAAAAGAAGAAAGATAAAATCAAGCCTTCTGCGCCCAGAAACGCCGTCCGGCTGTACTGTCCCTTTTATTTCCACGAAACTTCCCACGCCGCTGACGCACACACACGGCCGGATAACGAGAGAATGCGCTTTTCTTCTTGTATTTTCCCTTTTTTCTTCCCTGCCTCCGCGACCTCGAGTGCGCGAATCAATTTTCAGAGAAAAAAAAAGGGAGAAAGAGCCGGGGAGGGAGAAAAGCCGCTATACACTTTAGCAATGATGAGAGTAGAGCCAGAGAGCCGGAGATATCGAAACCTTTTTTGGCTGGCTATTTTTGCGCCGGCTTTTTCGGACGCCATATCGATTTTCCTCCACGAGGCGACTTATCCGCGCGCGTTCGCGACGGCGGGCCCGTGTAAAATTAATTTCTTCTCGTCGATTATCCGTCTGATAGCGGCGGCGCTCGCCAAGAGGAAAGGAGGCTTGACTCGGCGAATGTACGTTTCATTAGTAGGCCGGATTAGAGATTTAATCGCGCACTTGTTCCAGCGGCTGGAATTATTGAGAGATTTCTGTGATGTTCGTAATTGCGAATGATTATAAAAGTAATGGTGATCGTTTATTGTAGGAGCGATATGGTTTTAGTGATTTTATTAAAGCTAGAGAATCATTAATCTAGGTGTAATATATATATTTATCATTGTTTGGTATTAGAAATTTTATACCATTTTTTATGAACTTGCAATACTGTTACGCGGCTTTATGAAGTATTATATAAGTGTAATTAATTCTGGATTTTTTTCTTGTCAGTTTTATCGGGACAATATGTCAGTTTCACTGTACTCAAGTTTCGAAAAAGGAAGTTTGTAACATTAATAAGCAATGTCAGTTTTATGGGATTAAACGCTTATTAAAGCGCGAAAATTTCTTTTCAAATATACTACTTAGAAGCACTTGAAAAAACTTCAATCCCTTCTCTAAAACATATATGCTAATTCACGTGTGCTCGTTTTTTTTCTCGTTAATATGATTCCGAGAGATTAGATGCGTACTTAATTGAATTTACGCAGCCGTATTCAGAATTACATACGTACTTTATTACGTAATAAAACTGCAATATAGCCTGAGAAAACTGATACAAACTCCGGAAATTGTAGATTATCTTTCTCATTACTCATAGTGGCAGAGCATTAACAGATTAGAGTTAAAACGCTGTTATCTGTTCAGACAAGCAATCAAAGTAAAACCAACTTCCTAATACTTAGCCAAACTTGAATTGCAGTAGCTCAATGAATAATAAATAAGAAACAGCCGGAGTGTACAGCTCGCAGACGTTTTTCATCACCATTATTCCATTATAACAAAGTTTCCATAAATACATTATTTGTCCGTTTCGAACGAAACAATACCGCGGTCATAGAAGGATAAGCTCCGTAAAAATTAGAATAAAAAAACAATTAGTTTAACAATAAATAACCATAATGGAGATAATTATAAAAGATATAAAAATAATGATAACGACTGATTGCAGATGTGATAACAATAGTCGCGAGCGTGGTCGTGCTCGCGATGAGGAGCAGCGGCCAGGTGTTCGCGGCAAGCGCCCTGCGCGGTCTGCGCTTCTTCCAAATACTCAGGATGGTGCGGATGGACCGTCGCGGAGGCACGTGGAAGCTTTTGGGAAGCGTGGTGTATGCCCATCGACAAGTAAGTCAATTTTGCTTTTTTATGGTTTGGTGTTTGATGAGAAAAGAATGGTTTTATTAGTGGGTATGTACCTTTGCAAAATCGGTAAGGTTGGTGAAGGTTAATGTATTTTTTTTCTTTTTTTGCTTTCAATTTAAAGTTAGAATGATTGTACATATTTTAGAAAATTAAAATAATACACTATTAAATAGTACGCAGTGTTAATATTATACAAGATAAAATCTTGTATACGTTATAGACACAAAATTAATGCAACATTTGTTGAACGTACATGTTGCTTTCAGTAAATTTATCCACCACATTTATACTAAATATAAAATTAACCCCTTTACTTCAAAGCAAGAAATTTTCATTAAAAAAACTTGTTTGTAACAATATAAAAATTCAAAAATACCTTACTAAACAATAAAAGTAATAAGACGAGCAGCATCAATCAAACCCTAATTTTTCCTAAACTCCACGCCAACTATATGCCCCAAATAAAACCCCCATGCAAATTCAGCCGAAACTATTCCTCCATTCTCTCCCTCGAAACTTGCGAAAATCGAAATTCCCCTCGCTCGCGGATGCAACTCGGCCGCGAGTTATTCGGAGCAGGCCGCGCGCCTTTAATCCCCCGCTCTCCCTGTGGAAATCGCATCTAAGCCGATCTTTATTCATTAAGCCGGCCTCGCGCATCTGGTTATGAATACATCTTCGAGAAGAGGTGCGAAATCCCGCTAATAAAGCCCCTCCAAAAATGCTGCAGCGGGGAGCGCAGCGGCTCTTAACGAGCTCTCTGCAAACAAACTATCGAAGAGTCATCCCCCCATCCTGAGCTCGGTAGGCAGCGAAGGCAAGTAAGCTCGTATAATCTGCAGTCGTGAGATCCAAGATAGATTTTATGGCTGATGACTATCGCTTCTCTCGGATGGAATAAACTTGACCGAAAATATGACGCCGGCTATTTTCGGAGCGCGCCGCGAGGTGGCTGCTTGGGGTCGGTTGACCCCCCGCTGCTGTTGAAAGTGGGCTTTTGTCTTTTGGATTAATTGGATGGGCTTGAAATTAATGAATGGGGGTGTATTACTGATAGTGTAATATGATTGGCTTGGAAGTTGGTACATCGAAACCCGTTCAAACTCTGGATCTAAAAAACGTTACCAATTAAAAATACATTATTCTGAATTACAGAAAAGCAGGTTTGCTCCCAAAATATAAATAATTCAAAATCATTCTTCACCGCTTAGCGCAATTTCCACGTGAATTCCAAAGCTCCGTTACACGCTCGTCAAACCGCATCTACTCAATCTCACCCTCGATCTCCACCACCTTACGCATCGAGAAGCGCCGACGTGATCCGCATACAGCGACGAGCTCGCGTACATATCCGTATAAATTCATCCGGATAAAGGGTGTACACGCGTGCGGGGGCGTATTAGGAGGCGCTGGAGCCTCGGCGGAAATGACGAGCGGAGAATACCTCGGCAGACAGGCGCGAGGGATCTTTGACCCTATATAGTGCGTCGAAATTACCGAACCGCGGGGGAATGTGTGAATATAGGTGTATCGATTGCGACTGCGTGTGAGTCTTAGGGCATATATAGGCCGAAAAATGTAAAAAGGCAATGAGTTGCGTAAGGCGAGTAAAAAAGAAAAGGAGGACGCGAGAGGTGGGAAGGGGGAAAGGCGATAAGGAAGAAATATATAGGCAGAAGAGTAGATGCGGGGTGTATATAGGCGTGAGAGGGGCTGGGGGTGGAGAAAAAATTGATCGATGCTATTAGAGGCGGCTTGACGAAAGCTGTCACTTTCACTTGCGCAGCGGGCGCGAGCGTTTACGGATGTGACGATAAAGGGTGTCTGTTAAATTTTTAGGGGACTGTGTGTTTGTTTTAGAGTGAGAACGTTTCTTGAAGCGCACTTGAGATAGACTCGCTTAATGAGAGGATAATAGATCATATATAAGTGCATATTGCAATCAGACGTTAAATATGTAAATAAAGCGCGTCGATCGGTCATTGATGCCTGACATAAGGAAAGCTTGGAAATGTTGAGTAGCATGCAATGATTAGATTAAAATTATGCGCTCTCGGCTCTACAGACGGCCGCGATATTTCGAATAATTCACGACTTACGGGGAATAAATTGTAGCTCGAAAAAGCGCCGAAGCCGAGTTTTCTCCTGCCGAGGACGATAAGCCCGTACTTTCGGGGCATAACAGTTACTAAGCAATAATTATGAATGTAGGTCGCGCGCCGGCCCGGGCAATGCAATAAATATCGAAATATCCGTTTCTTTAATGGAGCCTCATAAATCACGAGGCCTAATAGAAAATTGAGCCCCGATATATATATAAAGGGGAGAAAGTGTACGGGAGGCCACTCGTTAAGGGTGAAATCCAGCGGGGCCGTATAGGAGCAGCTAAAAAGTAACGGCGCCAAAAAGAGCCAATGAAAGTTTACAGAGCCGAAAATCGGAATACGGCCGCGGGGAACGGCTATTTTCCGGGATCTTTGGGACCCTAACGGTAATGGCGATCATTGCCGGGCTTAATGAGAGCCGGCCCGTTTGTGCGGACGCTGCAATTGCGCAGGGGGATTGCGTATTGAGCGGGTACTGAGGGATTCTTACGTTTGCCATTCTCTGTTTGTTGTAATTGAAAGAATTTGGGATTCTGGGCTGGTTTTGGGCTGAGTTACTGAGGGCTTAATTGTTTTTAAACTGTTTTTTAAAATAAGTTAGGTGACGATCTCAGTAATTGAAGTAGGGTGATGTGAAATTTCGAGCGTTAGCGTCAATTACAGAGACCTAGTTTTCTCCTCGAATATTTAGTTTAAATATATCTTTTAGCTGTTTATTAAAAGTAAATTAATGATATCAGATGTTGGAGAAATTCAAAATTATGTGAAATAAATAGGTCCTTCTTACTGTCGGTAACATAGTATCTTGTACACTAAATATTTTTCAATATAACGTTTCGATAAACGTAAAAAATTTTGTACAGTTACAAATACCAGATATTCCAACTCTATATCGTTTATCAATAAAGTTTCCAGATAAACTGGACACTTCTATCAGAGCCCCGAAGAAATATTTTATCAAACGCTTAATTATATTGTAAAGTCAATATCGCGTCTGTCGAAAACGACTTCAGTACAAACAAAATTGATTTTATTGACTTCCTGTACTCCGCTCCCGAAGGACTTGAAAAGAAATCAATAACTATACTCTTAACTATCTGCAAACCTAGACGTATAAAAATTCATATCGCCAATAAACATCGCACCGCGTCAGAAGAAGCTATAAATATCCCCATTCTACAATGCGCTCCGCGCTCCCTCAAAACTAATTCATCAGCATAAACGCCCAAAGCAGCCACCCCCCGAAGTAGGCCAAAAATCTCGCTTCGTATAAATAATTCAAAAACTCTCACTTCCCCATCGTCTCGCTCAAAACCAGCAACCTCAAAATCACAAGAACCCCTCCCATCCACCAAACCCGCTCCGACTTCGCCCAAACTATATACACTTACCTCATAAAGAATCTCTCCCCGCGATGGCCCCGATAAACTCGCGAGTCCAGGCGCGCGCAGGTGTACCTAAAGTCTTCCACAAAAGCTCGGCCTAAAAGCCAGGTGGCGGCGATCGCGTGTCTCCGGGCGCGATTCCCCGGCCCCTCCGGCATCTTTACGACTCCGGAATATAGCGGTGAGTCAGCCGCCGGAAAACGCATTTTCCCGCCAAGACGAACGGGGATCTTTTTTTTTGTGTGTGTCCAGTGGAGGAGGCCAACTAGATTCCGCGTATCAGCGGAAATTGCGTGCTGTGAAAAGGCGATCGAGCACGTGGCTATTATTGGCGGGAATAGAGAGAGAGAGAGAGAGAGAGGACGGAATGGAGAAACGGCCGATTATCCGTTCTATTCCGGCTAGTTCGCCGTTCTTCATTCAGAGTGTGTATGTATACGTGTAGGATAAATGAACTAGCTCGGACTGAAGAGGACGCGCGCATATATATGTGGGAGAGTCGCTGCCGCTTTGGAGCTGTATATATGTAGGAGGATACTGGATTTCGACAAAGCGCGCAAGTAGGGTTATCATGCGCGAGCTGTATTTTCAATTTGGTGATTCGGTTGGTGCATTAGGGGATCGATTTTTTGTTTGGAGGAAGTTTTTTTTTAGTTTCATTTTGCATTTGGACGCAACGCTAGTGGTAATGACTAGTTGGACGGGGTTGAGAAATTTATTTTTATGTTTGACAATGATTGAGCTCGAGACAATACGTATGATGCTCATGTAATCTGTTTGTTACTTTTCAATAAAATAAGTAAGTTTGTTCAGAAAAAAGGCGCGCATTTTACATCTATTTTTTTCCTAATGAGGATGTAAAGCACGAACTTTAAACGGTGACAATAAATATGTGCAGTTTATAATGATATATTAGATCAAAAACATTTATTTGAGCTATCGTAGAATATTGTATAATAATTTGATACAAAGATTCTGCAGATTAAAAATATTTAAAAAATTCTGAATCCGCAGAGCACTTTTTCTCAAATTTTATCAAACGTTTAGCAATTCTCTAAGCTTCTTTAATTAATTTTAAATTCTGTAGCTTTCGAAAAAATTTTTGTACATTTAAAATTAATTTAGAAAACTTCTACTGTTAGCACCGAATTAAAAAAATTCGGAAAAATTACCACACAAGTATTTTAAGAGTTAATTCTTTAATTGCATTATTATTTGTATCACGATAAATAAGGAAAAATATCGGTTCCATAAAGGTGTCTTAAAAACATTTCGATCTCTTTTTTAATATTTTGAAAGTAATATTCTTTTATCAGTAGGAAAGAAAGCTCCCTATTAAAGCGATGAGCGAATGCTAGTAAATGTTTCTCTACTGGAAAATAATAAAGAAATCACGATTAAACAAGAAAATGTTAAAACGCCGATTACAAACTATATAAGAAAAAGCATTTTAATAAAGCTCAAGGGTATATTTCATTTCACTCTAAAACATTCATTTTATACTCACCTGACTTTGTATAATTCTCACCGCGTGATTGTGCCACGCTTGCGGTCGCCGTCTCTAGCGCCGTCTCTGACTCTAGTAGCTGTAGTAAGATCTCCCAAGTATGAGAATCAAGAAATGCAAAAATAATATTTAATCTTAGGAAGAAGTATCTGTGATCTTTTTTATAATAATCAAATTTGCAAAAATTTTTCGGGTAGCCGTTTCCACGCGTTACGTGTATGCATAAATAGAAAAAAAATTAACATATAATGTTACCAACTTATGAAGTAGATACCGTTCGATTTGTTTTTAATCGTAACCAAAATAAATAATAAATTAAAGATTTAGTTATTATCAAAAATAATTACTTAAAATTAAAAAGCCTTAAGAAAACGTATAAGTGGTCTCTAAGAGTAAAAGAAACAATATAAAAGAAATAATCAAGACTAATATTTTTCTATAATCAACGGTTTCTATAATCCACAACCCCAAAGCATTTCACGTAATCGAAACTTTCATTATTTTATGAAATAAAAAATTCTTAAAGACTTTTATGTGGTCATTTTTACTCGCTAAATCCTACGCAAAGTGCACCTCATTCAAACACAGTTCATAAAAAATTCACGTGTATTCAAATGAATTCTTTATGCCGGAGTTTTCTCTCTCTCTCTCTCTCTCTCTCTCCCTCTTTCCCTCGTCTTGAATAGACTTGCTCTTTGAGAACTGTACTAAAATAAAAATCCAAGTTCCGCAGGAACTTATTTAAGGTTTCCATGTCTAATGCACAAAATAGCAGTTCACTTTGTACGCTATTTATATTATGAATAATCAATACTGCTCAAATCGAAATTCAAGCTTAAAAGTTACACTATTCGGAACTT
>JAPYZA010009415.1:0-14287 GCA_030522685.1 Eupelmus azureus | reverse complement strand
AAAACTAACACATGTAAAGGGTCGATCATGGGCATGGCCCGTATAGGGGCCATCCCGTCCTCTAAAGGTTAATGTACTTTAAAACTATATTAAAATTCTTGCGATTTTTAACAGTGTACCATTATACTATTTATGGATTTTTTTGGATGATTTTGTAGAATGATTTCACGTTTGTTATTGACAAAATAATCATATATAAATAATATTTATAAAAAATTGATTTTGTTAAATCTTCTAATAAAACTGGGTAACTGATAAAATAGCTTTATTTTAGAGTATTAAATCATTTGTTATTACTCAAAACCAATGTACCGGAGAAGACTGAATAGTTTCAGTTTAATAACAATTTAAAGAGCCATGAACTCAATGTGATTCCGAAAACTGCATATTTAAATTTAATTTATGAGCATATAATTTGCGGGATAATAAAACTTTAATTTGTAATAAAAATATAAGTTAAATACTATTTCTATTATTATCATCTATTACAGATTTTTTATCACTACAAAAACGAAAAAGTATAGCAGTATTTCAAAATACTGCTAATAATCCAAATTCATGTAATCATACAACGATCGTTGATTACATTTTAATGACCGAGATCCAGTAAATAAACTAATATGTAAGATAATTCATTAATCTAATCTTATTTTTTGTAAAGTTAAATATGTTTTTTTTATAAACAAATGGTACTTCTTTAAATTTGATTTAATATTTAGAATGCCTGAAATTTATACATTTATCCGAAAACTTTAACAAATCAAAAAGCAGAAATATTTGGTAAACTAAAAATTCCGCATTCACAGTGACTCGACAAATTTTTCATCACATAATAGAGAGGTACCACTGACCAACTTATACGTACTTCCCTATGTACTCTTAACGTGTATTTACATGTTAATTTTGCTGGTAACATAAAAAGGTCTTTCTTCAAAAAGCTAAAACACCAAGTTACAAAAGCAAATATTTTTCTAAAAAAAAAAAAAAAATAGTCTTTGTAAACTATTACCAGACAACCACCACTTAATGAATTCTATATTTCTCATTTAAATTTTCAAAACCTTACTTTCCATCTTACTTTCTTTTTTCAAATCTCCTAAACCTACCAACTACTCCTGCAACTCCCCAAACACCCCCACCAAACTCCATCTCCAAACCATCAAAAAAACCATCTCTCACCTCTCTATACAGTTACAGACCTACTCGGCCGCGCAGCGTCTCATGTATACCCGCGCGAGCGATTCTCCGCGACGAAATTGGGTCAAGTGCGTTGCGCGCGCTCGCTAGTACATATCTGTCCTATACGCCTCACGCACAATAACATCCCGCAGCTCTTCGCGGTCTTAGCGCGCCGTCTTGACGGGGGGGTTATTACCTCGGCGACGACGGCGAAGACGGCGACGATAGTTACCTCTTCATTGGCGCTGGCCGGCCGGAATTGTATAATCGCGCGGGTGTATGTGTGTGTATGCGTGTGTGTCTGCCTTCTGACATGCGCTGCTCTGGCTTTTCCGCTCTAGTCGTTTTGCGATTTTGGGAAGTTGCTCGTTAGTAAACTTGGTTGCGCTGGTTTTTTCTCGTTGGGTTTGAGGTTGCTGATTTTCCGTTGTCGGGTTTGGCGCGGCTGATTCAGGCGGCTTGGTATAGTTTAAGATTTTGCGGTTGTAGTTATTGAGGTAATAAGTAGAGGAATTATAATTCTTCGGTATGATTTCGCGAATGAGTTGAATAATATTTAAGGTTGAAATAAATTATTTGATCAAAGACGGTGCTGTAAGAAAACTCTTATTACAACCAGTGCTTTTATACAAAAAAAAATATTTCTTTTGACGAGTTTAGACCAAAAAGAAAATTGTCAAAGCGTATTTTGCTCGTAAAATCTGGATGAAAATTCATTAGAAGGAGCTGAGACTTGAAAAAAATACACCAATTTACCGTTCGACGACCCTAATAGAAACGTGATGCACGCAGACTTGATTAAGCAAACGAGCGTCCTTGCATGCGCAAAAGCCTCACATTTACGGAATTGAAGTTTCAGCACGTAATTCGATATTTTTATTCGATTATTAAAACGTAAAAAAGAACAATTGCATCAACTCTTTTCTTTCGACGGTAAATAATCGTTTGTTATATCAGCTATTACGTATAATGCAAAGTTATGGATTTATTACGACCGAAAGACCGAATGATTGTTATACATATCGCAAAAACTATTTAAGAATCCTATTTCTTCTTTTTAATATGCGCTACAAAAAATATTTTATGCGTTTATTTATACTTTTTTTTTAATAATGATACTTGCAGTTTTGAAATAAATTAATTATCACATTATAAAAGTTTCTAAACAGCTAATAATTCAGTTTGATTTAATTTTTCTGAAAAATTTCAATAATCTTTCTTAGAAGTAACAAAGCAGAATAGACGTTTATTTTTAAATATGTGCTTTAACCAGTTTTATGCACTCCTGAAAGTTCGTTGCCTGTTTAAACGATAAATTTTATCATTCAAGCCGGAAATCTGCACGTTCGTAGCTATAGTATATTAGAAAATTCGCAAGGAGCAAATAAGACTCCCCAGCCGTGCAATTTTTTCACTATCGGCAATATTTTCATACCGCTAAAAGGAATTTTAAACAATCCCCGATAAGCAGAATGGAATTAAAACACAATATTTAGAAGAATGCGGATTGATTAATTAACATTCGTCATTTGCGCGGCCCGCTATATTCATTACCTCCGCTCCGATCGATCAACGATCAAATCACCCATCTGCCAAACATTAAACCAACAATCGCAATTTCCATACCTCCTTCCACGCCAACAAACTGCACTCTCCAAAAGCTCGCCGCTAAAATCACTGTCACAAGTGGCTCGCCTCGATAATCCTGCTATCCGCCAGCTCCTCTCGAAAGAACGTAAACTCACTTGCCAGCCGTCAAACCAGCCAGCCAAAGGGAAGACCAAAGCCAAAACCGGACGCGAAAATCCAAAGATCGAGCCGAGAGAGAGAGAGAGGGAGATCCGCGCCGGTTGGAGTCGAGCCCGCAACTAGCGAGAGACTTTGGCTTTCCGAGTTCGAGCGCGCGCGGCTCTCGCGCTTTTTCTCCGCGGCGCCGTTTGCCGCGCGTTATCCGTGCGAAAAATCACCGCGCGGAGAAGAATCGGGATGTGTGCGCGAGGCTGGGGTTATTACGGAGGTATGCGAGTTTTCCAGCGCGTGATTTGGCTGGGAGGTTGGATTGAGTTCGGGGCCGTTGCTGGGTTGTGGGAAAATTCGGGTGACGAAGGTTGGCTTTGGTTTTTGTGGGTGATAAGGTGAGAGTTGGTGTTTGATGGGAGTTTTGATGGTGGGGGATTGATGGGGGAGGGGTGGAGTGAGTTGAGGTGGGTTGTAGAGTGAAGCAGAGTTGTGGATCGGTTGTTAGTAGGTGGATAAGTGGAAAATTGAAACGGTTTTGTTGGAAGGAGAATTTTATTTTTCGGTAGCAGTTGTTGCCGTTTTTTGAGAGAAAAATACTTTGGCGTTAATAATTTTCTCTAGAAAACTCGTTTTCATGATTATACATATAGTCATTGTTTTAATGTTTAAATACTAGATTTTAATGTTTACATAGAATTCATGCGCACTCTTTGATGATTTGTAGCCAAATCAGAAAGTATAGTCACGGTCGATTATGTAATAAATTAAACTCAATGGTTATTTTTAAGCGTTTTCACGTGTGTATTTACGAGCTGTAACCAAAGTAAAAAATAAGTATACACTGAAAAAAAATTGTGAGTATTATTATTATTACATGTTGCACAGCAAAACTGAATATGGCTATAGAAATCATTGCGTATTATTTAGAAAAACTACAGTAATTAATATAAACTATACTTTGTTTATGAAATTATTACTTATAGTTAATTGAAAATTATTAAAATTCATCTCAAATGTTAAATATAGTTAAAACAAAAATATTAAACAACCATTTTCATTGTACTATTTATATATGACTATTAAATTTCATTAAGCTTGTATGATAATTTTAGACATGTGGTATAATTTTGATTGACATACTTCAAGAAACATCAGTTTTATTAGCAATTAATATATGTATTATGTATATACATGTATATATTATATACCATAATTTCTACATTATCAGAGTCTATAAATTACATTTGTAACCATATATTATACACTGTAATTATTTCTAATAACCACAAACCTGATTATATTATATTTTTTCTCGACAATGACATAAATTCTAGTTTTAACTGCCAGAAAATTATTATTAGAATTTAATGTAGCTTAAGTTACCGAAGTCAAATCTTAAGTATCAATACGAATTTTTTTTTACTTTTTTTACTTTAAAGTAAATATCAATACTAAAATTTTTTTGCAGTTATTAATCAAATAAAAAATTAATAGTTAAATTCAACATAATAAAGTTTAAAAGTATATTCGAAATTTATTCATAGTAATAAACAAAACTAGAATAAGTATTTGCATTTCAACATTTTACAGTTTATTTGAAAAGAAAATGCTCACTATTTTTTATTGCTATATGAACTTGCGGGCATTGTTCTAATAACAATGAAATCGTATATTTAACTAGGATTCTAGTTTCTTTAACTAGAATTTTTTTTACTAGACATTCCGGTAACGGTAACACAGATGATTTTTCTCAGTCTACTTAATAATAAAAGTATATAGTTTCGTCTGAAGTAAGCAGGTGTACTATATATAAACGAAGATTACATAGTTAGTTAGTATTGAAAGCAAATATTAGTGTAAGAGTTTTAGCTGCTTTAAGATATCTTATTCGTATTTAAGCTCACAGTAATAATTTTCAAAGACCATTTTGAAAATTCTTAGTTAAAAATAGATTTAACACAGAGCGATACATTTTCAATGATAACAACTTACAAAATAATTTATTTGCTATTTTACTATTGAAGAAGAACATTTCAGTGTATTTCGCTGTTAAACATACGTGTAAATATAAAAAACATAGTAATATTGAATATTCATAATCCTAATCACAATAGCATTTTTCAAAATTATACTTTACCATAATCCATAATAAACTCTTCCCCAATCCAAAATAATCAATTTATTTATTATTTTCTTTTAACCTCATTTAAGAAGAGATCCTCCTTTTGCTTCAATAAAAACTTTGAATGCACACTCGAGAAATGATGAATGAAAAGACACCATTCTTTTCAGACGCAAATGGAAGCATTCTCGGATTAAAGATGTAATAATAATAAACTCAATATCTCTCTGGGCGGTCTCAAGCACGCACACAGCCAGCCTACATACCTATATACGAAGGCCGAATCTGCACATTAAGGCGTGCAGGAATTACATCAAACTACGGACCGACAGTCTGACCGTTTTCGGCTACTACATTCTAGGAAGAACGCGTCAGGTTATTATATATACCTATGGCCATCCGTTCGTTCCAACGCGAGTATATATGGCACAGGAGTCGCAGTTCCGTCATTACAATAGTACTTATATCCTTTACACCTCCGGCAAGTTGTGTATGCTCAGCTGAAGCGGCGATACAATGACACAGTATGCCGCGGCTCGGGAAGCTATTGTCGGTATATTAAACATTATCGAGGACGAAACTTTTAAATGCTCGTAAAGCCGGCTGGGTTTTGTAATTCCTCGAGTGTCTCCGCGAGCGTAAGGATAATGTATATATATGCAGGTCAATTGCATCGAGATTACGAGCGTCGTTTACACACCTGGCGATCGTAAAAGTATAGCAAATCCGTGTAAGTCTAACTGCCTGGTGTTGTTTTTAGCTGAGGGATCTAATTTCTGCTTTGGAGATTTTGCTGCTGCTCGTATTTGTTATTATTATCTGGGTGGATTTGGGTGAGGTGATTTTAGGAGGGGGGAGTATTTTTTTCAGAGATGCACTTGGATGAATGTGCACTTTTTTTAATAATCTTACGTTTGCATAAAGTTTTGATTTTATCTTGCTGGCGCATACTTTTTTGCATACATTTCATTGTTGCGGATTTTATTTTACTTGTGTTACGTAAATTTTGTCCTTCGGAGAATCTTTTTTTAATGTTTTTTAGCTTTGTAATTTAGTTAAATATAATTAATCAATTAATGGAAACAAACCTAAATTGCATTTTAAAAAAGAAATTCACTATATAGAACGTTTTGATGTTGCATTAAATAAAAATTTACGAAAATGTAGAAGAATAAATCAATGAAAATTAACGTAGTGAACAACCAAAACAAAATACCATAGGCATGAACGTACATTTTCGCTTAAAACTACGAATGATCAATGGCAGGATGTCCAGCTATGAAATGAATGAATGTTCAGGCTAAAATCAGTTTCACAGTTTATGATCCTATTATCTAGTCGCAATGTGCGATTCTACTTTCGGTAATACAAAAATAGAAATGTTGAAACGCCTTTTAGGAAGTCACTAATTTACGTAAGCAGCTATTGTCAGTCTCTTAAAACTACATTTTTATTACCTTATTTCGGCAATGGTAAGAAGAAAAATAGTTTTAAAGTTTTCTTTCATAAAAATTAATATTTTTTTTTAATTGAACCACTGCACGTGGAAGCTAAATATTAACTTAAATATTTAAGTCTATCTTTTCATCTTCATTATATTAAATTAATAGTGAGTCTAAGTTGAAAGTTAATTATAAAGTTTTCTGATTATTCGATATCACTTTGAGAATTGATAACAGGATCCCTATAAATATTTTAGTTCTTAGACTAGCTCAGTAAAGTCTATTCTTGAACTATTCTAATTTTATTTATAAACTCGTAAAATTATCAGATCCAAGAATACCAAATCTTTCTTAACGAATATTTAATTGATATATTGACTGCCAAATAAAGGACCGGATTGAATTCAAGCTCATTCTATAAAAAGATAGTGGCCTTCTCTTGACAAACCATTGTTGCACCTTTTTAATAACTCTCTAAGAACAGTCTGTTTTCCTGAACTATGGTACCATTTACTACAACAATGATAGAAAAAATTACAAACCTATCTTTCTTTATAGTTATATTCTAAAAATATTGCACTTTTTGTTTGTTGCAATATTAGTATGCAGCATGGATTTGTTACGGAAAAGTCAACAATTACAATTTTAGGAAATTTAATTTGATAGAACTTTTTAAAAAATATTTAAAAAACACTAATTTTTATAAGATTTTTCCAATCATAAAAAAGTTAATAAAAAGAATTATTATTTCTCAAAACTATCCATACTCCGTCAAAACAATAAATAGCAATAAAAATAGGCAATGTGCTAGGAGCTCTCACTCTCTCTCTGTTGTCACTGCGTTTACCCAGCATCGTCACGCTTCGTGCAAAGAAAAGTGAAACTCTTGAGCGCAATGTTTCATTATTCTTCGCCGTCCTCCGGCGAATAGAACGACAAAAAGGCAGCGGCAGTACACAGGCGCGATCGCCTTTCTATATTCTTATTTTCGGCCGCAGATATATAACTATCGGATAAAAGCAACCGCTGCGGCTTGCAATGATACAGGCTTGTAGAGAAAATGATTGACATTTCGGAATTTCGCAATTGATGATTGATTTTGTGCGGCCAATAATTTTTACTTCGAAATAGGTATGGTAGTATAACATATGTTCTATGAAATATAAATTGCATGAATTTGAAATTTGAATGCTATTGTTACCTCGCAATAGAGTTTAAGAAATTTTAACGTTCTAAATTTTTAAAGATATGTTTCATTACCCTAGTAAAAATTATTGTATTTAATGGCTAGTTAATCTCTAGTAAAAATGGATTCAAGGCTATCTTTAAAATTCTAACCATTTTAAATGGGCAAATTTCTACCAGGGTACTTTTGATTTAAATATAATTGTTTTATAATTAAAATTATAGAAAAGATACAAAATATTTGTTAGGTTTATTTTTATAAACAAGAACATGATCAGAGGTCTTAAAAATTTGAATCATTGTATGTATGTGTGTGTAATGTTCCGAATATCGATTTTGTATTTCTTTAATAATATGGTAACATAGCTATTATTTACGATTCGATGTGTGAAAATATATATTTTACATCAAAATAAGAACATTTTTTGGAATTATCTAGTCATACGCGCTATTTTATTTTTGACACAATCTTTAAAATCGTTGAAGGAATATAAATGCGTATATCTGTACCAAACAAATTTTTTTATTTTAGTATCGTAGGAAAAATACTTTGAAAAGTTCTATCCTAATGTGCCCATTAATTTGGATACGAGCCGTAATTACGGGAAAGCCCAATAATTTCAAGCTACTCGACCTGAATTTGAAAGTTTAGATTGTCACTATATTATACACTCGATTTGAAATATCGACCGATGCGATGCAGAATATAGATGGTATTAAGATATAATGAGCGCACTAAGCACTAGTACTCACTTCCACCCATGTGGGATGGCTTAGGGTGCATTCGCCATTTAGTAGATAAGAGGACTTTATTCTCTAGTCTTAAACTTCACCTTGCACATTTAACTATTAGACTGATCAAAGCTACTGGCCTTCACTTAGATTATCAACTTTTATTATCAAATTTATGAACTTAATTTATATTATGCACCTTGGGAACTAAAGAATTACCGAGTGCATAGCACATGTATTTACCATACCAAGGCCAGATTTTTGCGTTTTTGAAAAGGGAGCGAAAGTGGTACTTTTGGCCAGGGTTCTTACGGTGAAAAATAATTTTGTTTGATTTCAGATATTTCAAATCATATATATTTAGATTTCATATCTAATTTACGATAAGGACAATCTTAATTTTATAGTTTTTAGCAAGTAATATTTTGTATAGTAATGCTGAGTCAAGCTTTTGTAAGTACGTAGATTGTTTTAGCGTCATTCAAAAAGTTACTGATTATAAGATCGTTTTTTCTTTAGTAAAATCACATGAATAAACAACGAAAGTACAAACCACTAACTTGGATAAAGATAAATGGTTGAAAATAATGTGCTTAAATCGTGATAAATCGACGCACTTGCCCTCACAAAAGCTAGTTAAGACACTTCAAAACAAACGGTCACCTTAAACACAATTTTTGATACTTATTGGGTTTCGGATGTAATGTATCTGTGTGTAAAAGAAAATATTTACTACAAACAGACGGACTGGAAAGTGACTTGGATAAACAAGAGGATGATAGTTTTTTGGATTAACGACAACTGGATGGCTACCCATAATTTTTAAAGTGACGATTTTCTCAGAGGATGAAGAGATTTTACAACGTCGTTTCACATTTGAAAGATCGAGACTGTCGATCAAGAATTTTGTTAGTAAGTTAACTTACCTGGTAGAAGTTTATTATTCTTCCATTTTACGCAGGCTGTGATTATTTTACAAAATGTAGGTGTCTGGATTTATTATTTTATTTTTTTATCTTATACTTAACTGATAGTTTACTTGTATTGGTTAATGCCTTTGTTATTAGAATACTTAAAATACATGTGATTTCTTAAAAAAAAAGATATGTTGGAAATGTATGAATATGATCTTCAAATTAATTTCAGAACTAAAAAACTTAAAAAAATTAAAAAAAAAAACAATCCGAACATGGTCTCTATCAGCAACTGTATAACGCGCACATGGATCATCGATGTTCCAACATGCAATAGAAAAAAAATGGATGGTTGCGCTCGCGCCAGCACGAGGCTAATTTGCGATTGCGCGATGTCAACTCTCGTGTGTGCAGCGGCACACCGGTCGTGTGTAATTTTCTCTTTACATTTTTTCGAAATAACGGCTCAAATTAGAAAATTCCTAAGCAAGGAATCTTCGTTCCTAGAATGTATCTTTTTTGCAATCGCTTTTTTACTCTCATTAATTTTATTTTTTCAAAGATTTACTGTGACGTAGTTCTTGGTACCGTGTAAAATCTTGAACATTTTACACTCTTTTGGCGATAAACTTTTTATGAAATTTACTCTTCTTCTAGATATCAATTGACTTCTTCATGTTACTGTAAATAAATACTTTCTAAATATTCACTTAGCATTTTTGTAATTACACTTTTCTTCTGAAAGTATTAATTTAAAAATAATTTCGATAATTCAGATAAATATGCTATATTAAGGGAGAACAGAACTACTTAACTAGTAACCATAGTTTTAATAAGTTAAGTTATTTTTAATAATATATGCATATAATAATTGAATTAAAAATATTATCCATAAACTAGTAATTTTTAATACTTCTAACACTTAAAGAATAATTACTTGTAAAATTATTAATAATCCGTCAATTACCTGTGGTGGCATAATTACCTGACTTACCGTATTTGGTAATAATTATTATAGTGATCATGTATAACATTTCGTTGTTATAATTATAATACTATATAATGCACTGAGGCTTTATCATTAAACAAAATAAAATGGATCGTCGTTTTTGAGAATATTTCTAAAACAGTTATTTTGATCGTAATAATAAGTATGCTCTTACAAAATTATTAATTATTGTAACTCTATTTCATTGCCATAAGAATTATCATCTTATATTGATATTAGACAGTTCTGTTCTTATATTTTATGTAAATAATTGTTCTTGATATGACATTGTTATGTCTTGATATGTTAATCATGTCTAGAAATATAATGATTGAGTTTTGTTATGTTTTATTTAACTATCTTCTACGAATTTTAAAAATACTCAATAGAAATCAACAGATGCTCCTTCTCAAGTTAAAAGTAATATATTTTTGGAAAATTAATTTGCAAAACTTTTTAATTTTATTTATGTAGTTATTTGTTTTTCTTTTCGTTCAGCTTTTCGCTGGTATTAAAAGGTCAAGCTATAAGCAATAAGAAAATCACTCAACACAAACCATTCGTCAGCTTTACACCCGAAATCCTAAGAAATTTTAATTTTATCACTAGATTTCTTATTGTTCTGGAAAATTACATACATAAAAACTTTTCTATACAGCAAAAAGTTTTATTTATTGACTGTTAAAATATTGGTTTCAAAACTCTTTTACAATACGTCAATAACACTATTAATGTGTTAACGAGTGTTTTATGTTCAACATATTCCATTTGGAATATAAATCTATTTAGAAACAAATTTTAAAATATTTTTGTCATGCTTCGAAATACTTAAAAAGCATACATAATAGTTATAGTTCTTGTAATATCCACTCTGGTACATATGATCGTAGAATGTTTTCACGCATATAAAACATTAAAACTGATGACTGACAAAGTAATAAATTTAAAATATTATTTTTCTTGGAATACATGAATAAATAAGATGTAAGGCATTTATAAATGTCGAGTAAAACTTTTTATTTATAAAAAGGCACATCGACTATTATATCAAATAATATTCTGCAACGCTCACTGCAGATCACAAAAATATTTCACTTATCGACAGTCGGTAAGTTAAATGTTTTCGTTTTCAATGCCTCTTTTTAACACAAGATTGATTTGTTTATCAATCAAGATTTAATAGTACATTTACTTTTAAAATATAAATCAAATTACATGTAGAATTAATTACAAAAATTGATTTATAAAAATTAGCGCTTTTGAAAATTACTATTCAACATTTTGAATATTACAAACTACGTCACGATACTTCTAAAATAACATTACAGACTAGGATGAAACGAGTTAAACAGTTATTAGCCCTGAATCTGTATCCTTCGAGGATTTTAATATTGTGGTATTTAACTTTACTTTTATAAAATTTAACTAAGGATATTAATGCTATATTTTGGCTTTACAAGGAAAACCTAATTAACTATTGTTCTTTTTTGATTTTTTCGTAATTAAAAATAAGAAGCCCTAAATACATTTTTATTTATTTTCTTGATTTTAGCTTAGTAAAAAGCCTGATTTTTCATGAATAAAAAACCTAATAATAACTAAGTTAATTAAACGAATTTAGAGACATGCATATAGTCAAAATTATGTATTTTGCTTAATAATGATACGTTTGTATAAACACCTAAAATGTTTTGTTCTGCAAGCTACAAAATTATTAAAAAAAACATCTTTTCCGAGCTTTTTTCTAGCTGTATTACCGACCGCATCATTTCCAAAATCAAAACTTTCCCTTCCAGAATCACCAACAGCATTTAAATAATTAAAATTCCCTCACAATCAAACCATATTTCGTATCACAAAAAAAAATCCACCTAAAAAAAAACCTCAACGACCTCTATCACTATCAAAACTGGCCACCAAATCAGTTAGAAAAGAAGCTTTGCAGCCGACCCTCGTCGCTAATCCAAGCTCAGCCGCCGCAGAACAAAACAGCCGCGCAGCGAAAAATCAACTTATACACGCGCACAGCACACAATATACATCGCAATTGAGTCTTTTCGCCTGGGTCCCGCAGCTCGGCCGCTCGAGCATCGAGAAAGGCGTCGTCCTTCGCGGGCAGACGAGAAAAGAGAGACGATTTTTACGAGCTTCGGAGGCGACTTGAGCCGCGTCACTGGACCTCGCAGACGAAGAAGGTTTCGAAACTGCACGGGCTGTCGTTCCATTTGAGGCCCTTGCCGTCCCGGTTCCACAGCTCCAGGCAGTGCTCCTCCTCGCCGTTCTCGTATCTGGAAGATGAGAGGGAATTTGAGAGACGATTGGATGGGAGCGCGCGTTGCGTTTGATGTTTTTAATAGAGTCTGATTGGGATGTGTAATTTTTAATTAATTGCATGATTTTTGAGCTTCGTAGTCTGAGGAATGAGAATTTGATAATACCGTTAGGAACGAGAAAAATAATTGAATTTTATTCCTAGAATGTATGTGAATCAAGTCAAATCAATTATTTAAGCGCTAAAGTGTAAATGTTAACGTAACGTCAAAAAAAGTGCTCTGATTCTCCGCGCATTTACTCCATCAAGATCCGCACTAAACGTTTAAACCCTCATTAGGTGTATCTCGCAAAGTCCCAGCGAAAAAATGCGTGTATATCCACGATGTACGAGCTTAGCCATAACGTGAAAGCCCTAATGTTCTAATTGCATCTCGTTTAATTTGCGCTCGATTGGAAGAGATGGCGATTAGCTTTTACGTAATGCATCGACATGCTGTGCAACTGCTTGGCTTAAGGGAATGGACGCTACTTGTGATACAATTTTTTTCTTCTGCCACTTCCTTTTCTAACTTTAATTAGGAAATCGGAATTCACAGATCCCTGGGGTCCGATTGGAACTTTTATCTTTCATTTCTGTTGATGTTTATATGGAAACATATTCCGACATACGTGTTACTTCTTTTCTGTGAAGTGTTTTTTATAAGATTGACTGAAACTTAGTAAATCGATTTTAAATATTATATAAAACATCTATAAATATCATTGGTGATTTTTTGAAAGCAAAACGATCATCATGGATAAAATCTGCAGTTGCCGAAGCGAAGAACCTACGGCTAGTATAAAAAGTAGCGGAATTCTGTTCTCCAACAGCTTAAAAATTTCGCCATCAGATGAAACTTCACTTGGTTTACGGCGCTACTGTTATCAGATAATCACCAATAAGCAAATAATTTATAACTCCAACTTTCCATTTTCAATTGCTTTGCCAGCTGAGAAAAAAACTTCGACCTATAAAGTAGCACAGCACTAACTTACGCTACTGTCAAACATACATTTACAAAACGTTCAAACCTCTAATCAGACCTTAATCATACTCCTCTAAATCAGAACCTTCACATCCTTCCCAAAAAAGGTTTCTTACCGGAAGTTATTCGGCTCTCCGGTGTTCCAGTTCTCGAAGGTGACGGGCCGGCCATTAGCCATCCAGAAGAAAGTGCCCTCCTCGCCCTGATCGGTACCCGACGTCCAGAAATGTTCATGACCAAGACCAAAGTCCTTGATATGCTTTTCTAATTTGTCGTTCTCCTCCTGTGAGCTTATGCTCGCCAGATGCATGCCGTGGTAGCGACAGTACTGGGATGCTCGGTACCAGTTCGCGGGATGCTCGGTACCAGTTCGCCTAGAACGCAGGTTGAAAATAAATTTTTTCTATATCTGATTAGGGTGATGTCTTTTTGGAATTGATTTTTTGTTTTATGTGCTTTAAGAGGTAATGCTTCTATGATAGTGCCTATTAAAGTATTGTGGATTTTAGTTACTTTGCTGTAATGCGAATATAAGAGGTGCGACTGCTTTATGAGTAATAAAAATGCCAAATAAATAAATGGTATCAAGTTTTTTTTTAATTTGATTACCTTAAAAAATATTCCTAGGTAGTATCGTTTTTCTCCTAGCTTCAAAAGTGGCATCGTCCACCTCATGGTTCCCGAGG
>JAPYZA010009412.1:0-11021 GCA_030522685.1 Eupelmus azureus | reverse complement strand
TTATTTTTGATTGAGAATCTTAAAGTATTAATTCTTCCTTGATGACTTTTACAGAATCAATATTGAACGTCCCTTTGAGTCATATAGGAACTAAAGAAGAGCAAGAATTTAGAGAAGCGGTTGAAGAATCTGGTAAAATAGTTTTATATAGGTACGTAGTTTAAAAACGAAAAAACGTTCTATTTCAGTAATCTTTAAAATTTATTAGGAATAAAATACCCCAATAATAATGTGGCTACAAAACAGTGCAAATTTTATATAAGCGGACGGAAATTCGCTAAAAATATTAGTTTTTTTTTCTATTCGCATTTTTACTTATAAATAGCTGTAAAAATGATTAAAATCAAATAAAGAAATTTATGGAAATATAGTTAATGTTTCATTTTATTATTTATACAAATTCATTAATAAATAATATATTTGAAATAAATTCCAAAATCAGTTAAATTAAACAATATTATTTTAAACAGGCACATTATTCAGTCAATTAAGGGGCTGTCGGAACCATATGTTACATGAATCTTCTACTCTGAATTTTCAGGTTTTTTATGTGATTATTAATCTCTCGCCTAGTCTGACAAGTCTGTTTTCTTCTTTACGGTAACGGCTGGGATGCTCAACTCATAAAGTTAATTGTAAATTTGATAAATATATGATAAAAGTTGTACTTAATATAATGCGAAATATTTTACGCCAGCTAGTAAAAGATGTTGAAACGAAGAATCAAACGGTTCCGTATTTCCAAGTATTAGGCGCGTATATTATTTTTACAACAAATCTAGTGAATTCGTTGGCTATTTTAAGGTAATAGCTAGGGTGCTCAAGTCATTAAATTATAAAAAGTACACAATTAGTTTAACCCTTTGAGGGGCGGTGTCTCATATGTGAGACACCAAATTTCTTCCAGTTTTTTGTTCATACGGCGACCGTTTTCAGCTCAATCGCTCTCGAATAAACTTCTACACCATCATTAGTACTTAGGCTTCGTAATTCCTTAATTGAAAATTTAAAAATTTAAACAATCAAAGTCGGAAACATTTCAATTTTAGCTTAAAAATGTGCTCCTTAAAGGGTTAATGTCATAGAAAATAAAGTATGTATAATATGGCTCCAACAGCCTCTTAAGTTGTTCCACTTATTATATTCTATGAAATAATAACATTTGCAATTTCACATGACAATATTTTAATCCTTTGATTTGCACTATGACACGTGGGTAACATGTAAATTTCGGATATGGTTGTTGTAACAATTTTATTTTCAAGTACTTATTGGAAAAAATTTTTAAAAGTTTTAGCATTTTAAAATTATATGAAAAAATCAGATAATATAAATTTAAAAAATTGGCTTTGAAATTAAAACAAAATATAATAATAAAAAAAGTATAATTAAAATTTCATACAATTAATCTGGGAATCAAAGGGTTAAAAAAATATGTACTGATATTGGAAAATACAGTAACACCTAAAAAATACATTAACGGATTTACGATTTCATTTATTCGTAGATCAATTAGACCATATTTAACTAATTGGATAGTAAAATTTATGAAAATTGGGCGCAAACAAGAGCGAAATGTAAAAAGACTTCACCAATTTATTAATAAGGTTTTAATTTATTTATTATAATATAACATTTAATTTAACATTAATATAAATCTCAAAGAATTTTACTGGATTTCTATAGGTTATTCAAGAACGAAAACAGTATTTTGAACGCATGGGATACAAATCAATTAATTGTTATGATGATGAAATTAATATGACGGAGTCTGAGTGCAAGCAAAATGGTAAAAATATATTATGCAAATATATTGGCTCATAAAAAGTTATCAAAAATTAATGAATGAATATGAATATAAATTTAGGAGAACATAAAAGGCTAGTACTTCTTGATGTCTTATTATCTGCGCAGAATGATGGTATAATAGATGAGGAAGGCGTTAAAGAAGAAATCATCACAATTACTACTGCTGTATGTAATATTTTTAATAAATGTTTTAAGGTGGTTTTTTCTACGAAGGTCCTCGATTCTTGAGAGATGTTGATTTTAGGACCTTAATTAATCAAATTTTGTAACACAAACATGATTTATGTATTTTTCAATACCTGAAAAGAGTCTAATAATAATTTTTACTTAAGTAAAAAAATTCTTATATACGGTCGCAGTGATAGTAGCAAAATGTAAATAAAGTATCAATATTAGTTTTCAAAAGAATTAACTTTTATAGTTGATTATATTATACTCACTTCCATAAGCCCTAAAATCAACAAACGTTTAGGAAATAGTATTCACTATAACCTTTCAAAATTTAAGAGGAATCTGTTCATTTCATTATTATAAAAAGAACGGGGGCGGAAGACGATTATTTAGCTCCCGAGACGTTTTTCGACCGAGCGAAGCGAGGGAGAAAATTCGAGGGAGATAAAAATCGACTTACGCCCTAGTGACGAACTGTATTTTTCACCGCGAGAACCGAAAAATTATGATCGAAGGAGTGATTTTGAGGTTAGAGTGGTGAAAAAGTATATTTCTTTTCAAATATTATAGAAATTAAATCTTTTAAAATTTTTTAATATAAATTAATATATATTTATATGACATTATATGAATGAAATTTATTATATTTTTTAGGGTTACGATACAGTTTCGACGGCATTGCGCTTTGTACTTATGCTATTAGCTGAAAATAAAAAAGAACAAGTAAATACAAGATAATTAAGTTAAAATTACGTCTAGATTTAGGAAATAAATGCTATGTTAAACTTTTTTTTAATTTCAGGATCTTGCTCACTCTGAAGCTGCTAGAGTACTAGATGAAGCAGGAGGTAAGATAACTCCGATTGAAATAAAGAAAATGACTTATATCAATAGATGCATTAAAGAGGCTTTAAGAATATTTCCCAGTGCTCCAAATTTTGCGCGTTACGTAGATTCAGAAATACAACTAAGTAAGTATTAATTTTAGTTCTGATTTCTATTTAAAATGTTTGAGAAAAAATTTTTCTCAAAAAATAATTTGTCGGTTAAATTTCAATAATGCAAATTTTTATAAACAGCCTAATTAACCAGAAGAGTGTCACATATTTGGGTATCGGATCTTAATAAAACTTCGGGATATGTTTTTAGGCACCAAAAAATGAGCAAAGCCAAAGTCATATGGTTTAACGCTTCGGAAAGTTCAGGTTACACGGATGTTTGTAGTTTTATTTTAAGGAAAATGTGAGAGAGGAAAAAAGAGCTTCTCCTTGAAGTGTGACTAATTTAGAGTAGAAATGTCGTAAATCAATTTCCAATATATAATCAAAATAATCAAAGTTGAGAAATTAAGCTTCAATTTGCCATTTTTTCAGAATAAAGAATTAGTAATTAGAACCAAAGTTATACTTGCGTAAAATTGAGCAATAAAAGTGTACCGAAAATCATATAAATTCCAACGTGCAAAATTTGTTAGTTAGTAAGTGTGTTTCAGTTGCTCAACTTCAAACAAGTATAACTTTGATTCTAATTATTAAATCTTTATTCTGAAAACGGCAAATTGAAGCGTAATTTCTTTATTTTGATTATTTTGATTATATATTGGAAATTCATTTATGACATTTCTATTCTAAATTAGTCACATTTCAAGGAGAAGCGCTTTTTCATCTCTCACATTTTCCTTAAAATAAAACTACAAACATCCGTATAACTTGAACTTTCCGAAGCGTTAAACCATATGACTTTGGCTTTGCTCATTTTTTGGTGCCTGAAAACATATCCCGAAGTTTCATTAAGATCTGAGATCTGAAGTTGTGACACTCTCTTGCTAAGATAAAAAAAAATTGGTTAATTTTTTAGATAGCCTTTGATATTTGGTAAAAATAAAAAACTTGCATTGCTCTTACGCCAATCCACTGGAATGCTTAATTGATAACTTACGAAACGTAATGTAATGTACTATTTTACATATTTACTGTTTTAATATTATTTAATTTCTTTATACATTGTTTCAGAAAATTATACAATTCCCGCTGGGCTGGATCTAGGATGTACAATTTTTGATGTTCATAGAGATCCAAAGCTTTGGCCTGAGCCGGAAAAATTTGATCCTGATAGATTTCTTCCAGAAAATATAAAAGATCAACATCCTTTTTCCTACATACCTTTTAGCGCAGGACTTCGAAGTTGCATTGGTAAATATTTATACTGAAAGGTATACAAAAGATAAATGAATTCTCTTATATTTATTTTCATTTGCAGGGCAAAAGTTCGCTATAATGGAGTTAGCAACAGTAGTAGCGCAAGTTCTCTATAATTTTTACTTGGAGCCAGTAATGAAAACTGCAGATTTAAAATTTAAACTTGCTATTGTTCCAACACCAACAGAACCTATGAGAGTCAAATTTAAAAAAATAAATAGAAACTAATTTTTTTAGTAAATATCAGAAATTTTCTATGAAAACTACCGCGACAGTTACCGTAATTATCGAACATTTCCCATATATACTAAAATTATTAATAGTACGGTCAATTTTATAGTAATGGCATATTATGTATTAATCAATAAAAATGAGCTATTTGCGATTTTCTTAATCATAGAGATGAGCTGTTTGAATTGTACAAAAAATATTATAAAGAGAATAAAAATACCTACAATTCCAAGAAGAAATTTTACTTCAGCTATTATTCATTTTATTTCAATTAGATAATTGTTTTTCAAAAAATGAATGTTCATTTTTTATTATCATAATGTAGAATATAATTATATATAATCTAAATAAATTTCAATTAATTTTGACAATAAATTATTGAGTAAAAAATAAAAAAACGTTGAAAAAATGAGATTTATATGTTCCACTATTAGAGGGGCAAAATTGCTTCAATTCACTTAAAATTTTGGAAAAGGGTAGATAAATTATACAGAATGTTTCAATTAGGTTTATAGATTTATATTTATTCTTAAAATTTAAGCTTCTTACATAAATATTACGTAAATTTCTCTAGAATATCTCGTCTTGAAAATCTCAATCAAAGCCAAGAATCTCGGAGGATCTCGATAAATCTGGGTTTACATGAGGAATCTCGACGAGCTTCGAGAAATGTTGAGAAATCTTGATGAACCTAAAAAATTTTTGACAAATTCAAGAAAACTCTATCACTATTAAAAAATTTCAAAAAAATTAAAATGAAGTCAAATAAAATGATTAATGAAATGATAATTAATAGATTAATTATGATTATGGAATAATATTTTCTTATTTTAGACTGTTAACTTAACTTTACGTTTCGGTTAAGTCTTAATAAAAGTTACTTAGATAACAACCTAGCAACATCGTTAAAGATCAAAAAAACTTCCATTCCTACATTTAAATTTATCTACTAAAATTTGCGTATGTGCTAACCAAATCTTATGTATACGAACAATGTAACAGACCTTTTAGTATTACAGATTTATAATTATTTTATCCCCAACACAATGATATACTTTAGTTTTTACCTGCTTGATTTTTCTTTAATCTTACTTGATAAAAAAATTATTTTCAGCTTCAATTTTTTCAAAAAGGCTCACTTACATTACAATAGTACAATTTATTATAATTATCTCATAAACCGCATAAAGAATATAAGGAATTCTAATGTCTATGAAACTTCAGCATTAGCATCATCGGCCCTGAATCATTTATTTACAAAGAGCAGAGAAGAGACCGGTTTCAAAGCAAATAAAAGTATAAAAACTGTCCACTTAATGTAGCGCTATTTGATTTTGGGAAATACTATACGACGAAATGATTTTTAATATACCTGTCGCGACTGCTATAGCACTGCTATTTCCGATGCAGTCGAGTTGGCGAGAACTAAACCCTCGTTTTATTCTAAAGAAAGCCTCAGGCGTAGTTGAAGTGTAAACAGCGGATTCAGTTGTAGAAAAGTGTTATTATTGAACACATATTTGATTGGAAAAATGAATTAAGGTCTTAATTATTACTTCTATAAATCTATTAAAGAATTTTGATTTAAAATTTTCTATGTGCACAACGGTATTAATGAAATCGAAAAGAATGTTCGTGTCATTGTGTACAGTGTTTATTTTGAACATTTTATCTGGTATGTATCAATGTTTATATATATATAAAAAAATTTAGTGTGACAGTTTAAAAATTGCGAAAAAAATAAAAAAAAAATAAAAGGATATCAACTCTGAATTTGAATGTGATGATTGACGAATCGATGAAGTAACTTTTTTATGTCGCAAAAAATCTTGTAGTTGATTATATCGCAGAGGCATTTGATACTTTCAATTAGTATTAATAAACGATTTGTGAATTTTAATGTGACATATTTTTTTAAAACTGACATTTTTAAGCTTCTTATCAGTGTAATAGAAAGCGTTGAAAAAATGTAAAATATTAATATTTTGATTGTTGTATAAGCATTAAATTGCTCAAAAATCAATCTTTTGTATTCTTAAATTTTCTATTTACTAATATATAACTATTTATTATATGTCTGATATTTTAATTTTATTCAATTTTATAAGAAAACATAAACTAATTAATTTTTTTATATATCTAAAATAAGAATGAATCTATATAATATTATACAAAAATAAATAAATAAAAAATTTTACTTAGATTTTGACATGAATATAATTAAATAATAATTCAATAAGTTTCAGCTGGAGCAAGTGATATTAAAATTCTCTATACCTATGGCTATTCGTACAGTCAATATTTTCCTTTAGAGGAAAATCTTACGCCAGACAGGGCTTTACGGTTTTCTGTAAGAGCTCCACGAGATGCTCACATTTTGCTAGCACCAAGTCATGAAGTAAGTTAAAATATTAAAAAGAAATTATGTGACAACAAAACTTTTAGCGTAAAATTTTCCTACAACTTCAGAAAGAAGGAAAAAATTTTATGAATTGTCAATGAAATCTTAATTACAGCCGTGACGATCTAATATTGCATTAACATAAATAAATAATTTAAATTATAAATAGTGTGTTAAATAATTATTTTTGCATTGATAACAAAATCTTTCATTTTTCGGCAACACTTTCTAACTTTTTCTTTTCGATCAGATGACACAGATAAAGTGAGAATAAATTAGTTTCTAGTGACAAACAGGAAAATGACGATATTTTTTTTAAATAATGGGATTACAATAACAGATGAAAGACTTAACCGCAAGAATGTGAAATTCGACGTGGCAACAAGTAAAACCTTGAAAAATTCAAAATTACGAAACAAGCATTCTATAAGAGCGACCACCATTATCATCATCATCACCATGGATTGATCATGATCACTCACTGATTCATCAAAAACCCTCTTCCAAAATCAAAAAAAAAAAAAAAAAAACAAAATCACCATCAACCCAACCCCTTTCAGCCCGACCAGCCAGTCTACGAAATCGTGCTGGGCGCCCGCAATAACACGATGAACCATATCCGGGGGCGGTGCCCCTGCCAGGAGGAGCCGAGCGCCTCGGTGCGTACCGTCAATCTGCTAAGCGGTCGGAAATTTCGCAATTTCTGGGTGAAGGTCGCCTCGGATCGGCTGAAGACGGCAGTGCAGGTGGGTCTGGGCGACAGCGACACGTCCTTTCACGAGTGGCGCGATCCCAGGCCACTGTCGCCTATGTTCCTAAGCTTTCGCTCGGCCACACCGGCCACTTGGATGTACGGTTTCAGGGACGAGAATTACGATACCGGTGAGTGTTGGGCTGTTTTTTTTAGATTATTGGTAGAACGGTTTTTGAGTTGAAAATTTTATTGAAATTTGAGTTTATTAAGAATTGAGTAGTTGGTTAGAGCTTTTTTAGTGTGGTAGATGTTGAAATAAATGCAATAGGCAGTTAAATGTGAATTTATATGGTATTTATTAATGTTCGTGTACACTCTTCCAACTTTATCTTAACTTATGGTACCTTTTTTCAAATTTTACTTTAAAAGTAATTAAATGGTCATAAACATAAGTCTTTATTAAATTTTCACTTCTACTCGGAGAAAACAAATCCGTTAAAGGTTTTATAATTTATCAAATTCAAAAATCATCTTAGATGTAAAACATTAATATATTTTATCTTCTACATGTCTACCTTATGTTTTCAAACAATTATAGTCATTTTTAAACAGAACACCATTCTCCATACTTATATGCATTTAAAAAAAAATGATTTTTAACATAAAAAATTTTCAATTTGATAAAATTCTCTTATTAAATTATTTTACAAATTAATCAGTATAAAAAAATTTTATCAAGTTGAACTTTTAAAAATCTAAATACAAAATAATAAATAATTAATAAACAAATTAATAATATGAATTACAGAAATGCCCATTTTTTAATTCATGAAAACAAATATTTAATATTATTTGCAATTATTACAAATGCATTACAGTAAATTGTAGGTGTATCTAATCGTAAATCAATAAAATTCCAAACAAAAGCGCGTTGTTCTTTGTTAATTGCGGAAAAGACGAAATAATTTTATTGAGTTTTATAAATATGTATATAGGTATATCTATTGATAGAAGACAAAGCGTTGTAACGTCAACGGGTTTCGGCCAATATTTTCCACTCTCTGACTACGTGAGTCATTCGGAGGATGGAATCACGCTGTATTTCACGGCAAGGACATCCCGAGAACTGCAGGTACTATTGATTTAATTCGGTTTTATCGATAAATAATTAACACTTTTTTTTTAACATGCACAATCTTCATGTAAGTGTCATAATTATAATAAAATTGAAAAATTATGTGATTCAAATAATTATTTTTGAATAATGCAACATAAATTATAATACAATTTACAGACTTTTTTATTTTGTGTGGTGATAATCGGTAACTAACGTAAATTAGCTAAGTTTTATCTGCAGTGAATATGTACATTATGACAATTCGATATTGCCTTCTATAGTTATTGTTTTCAAGACAATTTCAGCGTCTTAATGCGAATATTTACTTTCTTTTATTTTTTAGTCGATTATATCAAAGAATTCCATAGATACGGATACGGTTCCCTGAAATCTTGAAAACACCAGTAAACTTGCAACATTCATTCATAAATATTCCATAACATCGTCACATTTTTAAGTTTCCTTTTAAATTCAAGATTATAGATTTTTTAGACAGAAAAAATCAAATACATGTTCTTACTTGTACAATTCTGACCTATGTATGTAATTTTTTTTTTTTTATTTAAATATCAACATTTACTTTAACAAAAAACAATAATAATAAAAATATTACATATTTTCCTTAGTATCAAAAAAAAACTTACAACGACAATTTTTCATTGAATTTTTGTTTATATAAACTATTTATTACAATTGAACATTTAGATTCTCTTAAGTCAAGAAGTCTCAACGCTAGGAGATATATACTTAATTGGTATTCGAGCGAACGGCGCATATATTAGGCGAAGGCACTTTGGAGACAATAGTGCAGCCTTTCAACAACTGGGATTCCTCAATGGCCATGAGAGGCTACGATTCTGGATTAAGCTTAGTAGAGGTCTCACAATAGAATATTATTTTTATTTATATTAAATAAAATAAATTTGGTTCTTAATTTGAAATGAAACAAGAAATAAAGTTGTTTTGTTTTTTAAACATTTAATAGACTCCTTTTCTAAATCCTTTATATTGCTAAAAGTAATTTTTTTTCGATAGATGGTGCGATAATGTTAGGAAAGGGAGGCACCTCAAATCCACTACTGCAATGGAGAGATCCAACGGTTATTTCGCCTCAATACCTCAGCTTTTTAATGTATCGGGAAACGGACGAGGAACCAGATTCATCGAATTATGCTGATGTCCAATATGGCCTTGGTCCAGAATACACTATTTCCTCGCAGGATTGTACAGGTTTGTAAATTCTAAAATAAAAATAAAATGATTGTATTATTTTTAATTTTCAAGGAAAGTTTGCAAAAATCGTATTTCCATGCTTATTGTTTGCGGCTATATATGGTAAATGAATAATTTTACAGCATTTAGTCATGCATATTTCCTTAGCGTAGCTTTACTTATTTGAATTCCAGATTATTAAAGTAAAAAAAACGAACGAACGATAGTTATATAAAATTACATTTTTCTTAGTTGAATAATAATGTATTTTTATTTTTTAACTGTTAAAAATAATACAAGATGAACTTGCGCTTATAACTGTAAAAGCCTCGACATTTTCGGATTCCTTGTCAGAAATCTAAATTAATAATTTGCACCTCGATCGTCGCGCTAAATTTACATGCGAAATAGTATGGTGAAGTTCGTAATGACGTCGCTGTCGCAAATAACACTCATACATATTAATGTCATCGGATACTGCCTTTGTGCTCTTCGTAGCTTGATAAAATGAAATTTTTCTTTATTATATACCTTTATAAATATTGTTCGTTTGTTAATTTATAAAAAAGAACTTAATGTTGAGAACATAGGTTTCAACGATAGTTTATGCTTTCATTCAATTCTGTAACATCGTGATACCAAAATTATTTCAAATATTAATTGAATAAGTTGTTTATTACTTTATCTCTCAGTCGCGTAAATACTCTTCAATATTAAAAAAAAAATTACAAATTTTTGAGAAATCGATAAATCTTGTAATGTACGGAAAATTGCATAATTTAACACTTGCATAATTACATTATCATTTACCAAACAAAAATTTAAAAGAAACATTGATTTACCTACAAATAATTGCAATAAAGCTCGATGGAAGGGCGCAAGTAGCCAGTTACCGGCCGGCGCGGTGCGCGGTGGTCGCCTCGAGGTTGGCGAACTTTTCGTCTGCCGAGCCAATCATGAGGGTGACACCATACCTGGCAGCTACATCGTCGATGAGAACCTCGAGGGCAGGTGCTATATATCCTACAACTTTTCCGTCATCCGGAAGAGCCAGTTCGAGGTAAATTGACTAGCTGTAATTTATATAAAGTTTAAATATAGGTGTCTAGTTGGGGGTGTGATTTAGGGGGGAGTATTGGTGCAGTATTTTTATGATATTGAAGGTCCGTTAGTGCTTCGATAAAGTTA
>JAPYZA010009411.1:0-11143 GCA_030522685.1 Eupelmus azureus | reverse complement strand
CGCGCGCGTGCAAAGACCATTTAAACGACGAGCGGGGCGATGCGATCCATCGAATCGCGGTCGTTGGCGCCTTTCAATATACACGAGTATACGAGTGTGCGTGTGTACTCACATATGGGGCGTTCCACGCTGAATGATGCAGAGGCATTCGAGGCTCTTTGAGAGAGTGAAGGGTGTGACGATTGAATTTTGTAGAGACGTTTTTCAAGACGATATTTTGAGGCGGGTATGAATAGAAACTAGGCGCCTTTGCTTCTTTTTATAGATTTAGTTTACGAGTTTTTTTATTATATTGTCAAAGTTTGAGGTTTTAGGATTTATTCAATGTGAGGGTTAGTTTTCTTTTCAAATAAATAAGAACATTTTGAAATTAAATTATCTTTAAATAATTTAATAAATAAAAAATAATGATGCTGTAAATCATTTATGAGATAGTAGTGTTTAAATAAATCTATTATCATTTAGCTTTCTATTGCAGAGAACATGTGCCTTGAAATAGCTCAAGTCGTAACAGCCGTACCAAGTCAAACAAATTCTACGTATTTACTTAGCAGCTGCATACAGCAACGTAAGGTAAATTGCATCACCGACTGAAAATCAAAAAGTCGAATGTAATTTTCACTGAATTTTCAGCTTTTGAAAAGCAATTTTTCGTGAAATCTAATTTAACATTTTAGAATATTTTTTCTAATAAATAAAAAATATTTTTATTTTTAAAATTCTGTTTAATAAAATATAAAATAATTTCTTTTAAATGTTATTCTAATAAGGATATTAATATCAAATAAAATCCAAACATGTAAACTGATAAAGTATTTCAATACACTAAAGATTCTCTTCCAATATTAGTAATATCAAAATTAAATTCCACAACAAAAGCCTCATCAATCAGAAAACTGTCACTGAACCGTCCGCCTCCATCTCCTCCCAAACTTTTTCCTCGGACAGAAAGCCCCTTATACCACACCTAATCGCGGCGCTCGCGCGTGCAGGAAGTGCCTCATAGGCGGCAAACGAGGCGAGATCATTCTTGGCTCGCGCGCGCAGCTCAATTAATCGTCGTCTATCCCTTCTCTCTAATTCTTCCTGCGATTGATGACGGATAAGACTCCTCGGATTCTCGAGCACGCGCACCTCTATCTGCATTTTTTTCCTTTTACAGACAAGCCGCTGCCGGCTTTATTCGACTTAATGTATGGGCTGCGCCGGCGCTGCTCATTTTTTGTTCTTGTGCCGAGGTCTTAGTAGGGCAGCGCGTGCGCGCTGGGAATCGAGCTGCTTGATTTACGTGAAAATTTCGTGGATCGAGCGCTTTTTAATTGGGAGCTGGACTGGAACGCGCTTTTTGCGGGCTGATTGAAAGTGATGTATTGAGAGGAACGAGCCACCCGTAAGGTAGTTTTATCGATTGCTGCCAATTTTCCTGAGGCAGGTTTTTTGTAAAACTTATATAATTGAATAAGCTAACAATAAAAAGTGATTTCAAAATATTCGACTCATGAAAACATTTTACAGCGATTGAAACTACATAAATCAGTAAACTGCACGGTAAATGTAGAAACTTACTTGAACAACGTTGCCGTAAGACACAACGGTGCCCAGGAGCTTCTTGTTCTCCGACTCGTTCTGCTTCTTCTCGATTTCCGCGGCATGCTGGAAAAAAAGCACAACGGAGCGTCAAGAAAAGAGCGTCGGTGATCGATTATTGGACGATCGCCGTCACGATATAGGGGAGTCGCACAAAGTACTCACGTGCAGCCTCTTGAGGAGGACGGCGTCGGTGGCCGAGCTGGCGCTCTGCTTCGCGGCCTTCCAGAACTGCTTCTGGGCCGAGTACCGGTTCATAGGACATATTTTGAACAGGCAATCTGCGGAGAGAGAGCAGATATAATGGCGTCGTTAGGCAGCCAGCCAGAGGTGAAGCTGCGAGTTCTAGAGATTGCAAAAAGGACAAAGGAGGGCGGTAAAAGGAGAACAGCCGGGCAATATTTCATTTTTGGAGTCAGTAGTAAAATTTATACAATTTTGTTCTATCTACATATTCACATGTACATTTTATGATATACAATGTCGACACGTTTAGAAGATCAACATTTGAAGGAGATATATAAGTTGTTTCTTGTAAAATGAGAAATTTAAAAATTGAAGACAGGTAAATAATAAATACAGAAATTTTGCACGAACCTCTAAACTTTTTCGGTGGATTAGTTAAATCGCCAGCCTCTGGACAAACGACGCATCGGTCATCAACCAAACTGAAAAGAGAAAATATTCATTATTAAAATAATATCATGTATTTTTTGTATATAGAATATACGTATGATACTGTAAGTTTAAGAATATTTAGATTTTTTTAAGTAAAAAGTTTTTTGAAAAGAAAATATTTTGGAAATTGCGAATTCACGATTTTTCGTAATAAACCCTTCATCTTATTTACTAAAAAAGGAATATTATGTAACTATTTGAAGGTATTGTAAAAGTATGGCGCTATAGGAAGTTATTAGGAAAATGAGGTCAAATTAAAGCTAACATTTTGGCTATAAAATCAAAATGTTCAGTAATGTTTATTAAATTGTAAAAAAGATTACTTTTATCTTTCTATTACAAAAACACAAAAACTGTACATTGTTACATCCATAATTAGTTATAATAGCAGCTCTGGTAGTATCTGATATAATGATAGTTTCATGGAATGATTAAGTTGCTAATAACTTTACTCATTGCCTAGTAACAACACAAGCTAGATATCGCAAGCTGAAGGAAACTCAATACAGAGTCTGAGATACCGACTTCTTCCAAAAGCCCCTAGGAATTAGCGATCATCAAATATTCAGCAAGCAGAGAACCGTGGTTTATATATCAACCTGAGAGCCAAAATGGCTATAGGCATGTTTCATTGTTATTTAAGTTTTGTTGGCATAGAAGTTTTTGAAAGAATTTTCTAAGAGGGACACGAAATATAAAATTATTAAAACTTATTAAATTATTTGTGCTTACTTAGAGTATTAAAATTTATTTTTTAAGTAACAATATTGAACGAATTTAATGTTTTATAATACATCAAATTTGAAGCAAAAATAAAAATTTTGTTATATAAATGATGTTGAACTGTTGAAGAATATTATCAGATAAAAAAGTAATATCATAAAATAAGAACATTATCTTGACGATATCAATTTATAACACATGAAATATATTTTATTTTTTTTATAAAGAAGTCTTTAATTCAAAAATATTAGAGAGAACTACCACGGACTATTGCAAGAAATAAAGATCACTGACCCATAAATTCTCGATAATGCAGAATAACATTACCCACATATATCAGCCGTTAAAACGTTTAGTACAAAAGATTAAATTTCCACCGTGCCAAATTAAACTAAACGCTCCCAGCAAAAAAAAGAGTTAGCATGTCAGAACCCACGCAGCGCAAGCAATCAGCGAGAAACTAACTAGCCAGCAGCAAAGCACACCTCCTCTCAATTTCAGCTGTCGGACGGCTGCCTAATGCACCCAGCATCCCAGTGGTGCTTGCATACGTACACGCGCTTGCGGCCGGATCAATAATTAGTCGCGCGTATTTTCGGCCGGCGCTGACTGACTTCCGCGACGAAGGCCTTTGAGCAGCACGCGCGAGCTGTTCTAATGGGATTGGCGTTTGTTTGGCAGGCAGCCATCGAGTTTATTAGTCTTGGGAATAAAGTACAATCAATTCCTCGAATCTGCTGATATTAGCGTGCCTGAGTATTGTAAGGAATAGGTAGAAGAAAGGCTGATCACCGCGGGATATTGAGGCGGATGAGCTTTTAATCGCTGGAAGGTAAATTCTGTCATTTTTATCAATTGCCTTGGAGAGAGCGCGAGAAATATAAAAATTATCATAAATGTTTTATGCAGTGGTTTTGGATTATAGCTTTGTTTTGCTGGATAATTTATTAGAAAATTCTGGCAAAGAAGAGAAACGAAATTTTAATTTTTAGATTTTGAATTTCAAATGAGATTTTCAATTCTTTTGATCTGGCTTCTTCCAGTTTATATAAAACATATTTACCCGAAATATTTTACCTTTATTAAGGAAGCAGAAATGATCGAATAACATTGAACTTGCATCAGCACGTTCCAGTCTCGCCGAGCCAGACTCATTCTACTTAATGCGCATAAATATACCTCTAGCATTCTGTTTTTAGCTTTGATACGGACTCGCGACTTTTTAACCGTCCTTTTGAACAATAGGTTACATAAGTTTTCTATCGTTGCTGGATGTCATACATCAAGTGGCCATCTTCTTTAGAGTAAAAAAGCCAATAACAAAAAAGTTTTGCTTTCAAACTTTACTGCAGCTCTTCGAACGATGTAACATTTTCACTTCTACAGACCTCAAGAGCATATTACAATGTTTATAAGGAAACTTTTGTAGCTTGCACTTTTCGAGAAAGATTTGAGATAATTAAAAGATTTTAAATTAGGATTGTTTTACGTACAAACTTCCTAATTATTGATCACGTGAAACAGCTAGGATAGCAATTAATCAAGCGCTCTGCGGCTTATTACACAGAATTAACGAGGCAGTTGGCGTGCACTGCGCTCCTAGTAGTTGAATTGTGCTGCATTATTCCGTTTTAGGGCGAATTCATTAATGGAACTCTAAAACAGTACTTATCATCGTTATCACGCTTATACTACAGTTAAACAAATTACCACTTTCTTCGTCATTATAGCGTTTAAAAGCCACGTATAAATTTGCGCTAATCTTGCGCTAAGCGAGATTTTACAATAGAATTAAAAAGCTCTTTGCTAAAAAGATTATAATTTAAATTCTCTCTTCGAAAAATGAAATAACAGAAAAACTCGTACACCTAACGGCAAAAAATCGCAGTCGTCCCTCCTAAAGTAAAGCCGCTCGGGCGTGCATCAATAGCGAAGAAAAAGACAGCCCCGCAGCGCGGAAATGAAAACAGCGCGCGTACGGAGAGTCAATGGCCCTTCGACTCGCTTCTTTTTTTCGCTATTCGCGTCTCGTCAGCGCGCGAGCGTAGCTATATAGCTCTCGAGCGGAGCCCGAGGCGGGTCGATATTGGGGCAGGCCGCTGGCGGTGTAGTTTCGTCGCGATGTAGCAGCAGCGGTGCTAGGCGACTTGGCGCCAGCGAGCTCCCGGAGCATCAGGTGGGGAAGGCTTTGCAAGATGCAGAGGAAGCTGGCGCGAGCGAGGAGTTCAAGGTTTGTTTGCGGATGCAACGCCGAGGCGCTCAAGGCTTTTGGGAAGGGATGAAAAGTGAGCTTGGATTTATTTTGCTGGATCAGACGGAATTGAGAACTGGAGTAATGGCTGCGCGCGACGGTCAAGTGTTGCCGAAGCTTTTTTGCTCGAGGAGTTTTTACATTTTTTTGACGTTTTTCAGTTTTTTAGGTAATATTCCATTTTTGTAAAATTTTTTTTATATAAATCGTGTTGTAGTATAATTTCATAACAATTTAGTGTTTACGTTTTTTTAAATAAATAAATAAATATTATAAAAAGTATAATTTAATTTTAAAGAAAAAGAGGCATTTTTAGTATAGGCTTTTACTTTAAAAAGCTCTTTCAAAAATAGAGGCTTGCCTGCAAGATATTTTAAATTCAATAATCTGAAGTCTTACAATATTACAAAATATTTGACAAAAACGTGTTACGAACAAAATCTTATTTTTTATTTCAATATTGAATAAATCTATAAAGGTAAAGGGTTATGAAAAAAAATTTCTTTTAATTATTCCAAAATAATCACTAATCAAATACTTAATTATCAATCATCACCCTAAACAAAGCGAGGTAAACAGTGAGTTTAACCAATTCGAATCAGAAGAGCTCGGCTTAATTAAAACAGATACCTTCAAAGGTTTCATCGAATCAAATCATTTAGCTTTAACAGTAATAAAGATGTTGCGCAAACGTGACTTTTCGTAACAGTAAGTAACATGCATGCTAAGCTAATAGCATTTAAAAAAATAATGTTTTCTTTAAATGTTTAAAAACGATAGTATAACTCTTATGAGCAAAAAGTACCGGGTTTCTTTTATCGTAGATCTGTAGATTAAACTTTCGTTAAAGAAAGTAACCCCTGTCTCGAGCGCAATTTAATAAAAATGCAATTCCCGAAAATCACAGGGTCATAAGAAGATAAGACGTAAGAAGTAGTAAAAGCCTCGAGCGCCAACCTCAGCTCAGACATTATCTGCGATAACAGGATGACGATTAAAGCTCTTCTGCGCCCTTGTCGCGCAGCCCAATACATAGCCAGAAAATAAGATTATTTCTCAACAGCGCAAGCCAAGTGACGAAAAACGGCAATACGACCGCGCGCCTCAAAGTAAACGAGCTTCAAAGATACTTACACCGCAAAAAGCGAGGCGCTTCTTTATGCAGCTATTTGTACCATCGACGTCCACGTGTGTGTGTGCACGTTTATATAAGTTTTTATACATACACATTTATATCTCGCAGTACGTGCAAGTTCAGGATCGAGCGGACAAGCGATAAATATAAAGACGCGGAGCAAGCCGCCGCAGAGAGCGTGAAAAAGCCGATACATCGTTATTTTCAGGCGCGCACTATCTGCGCTCTTTGTGCGCTCAGTGTGCATGCGCCGCAGTGCTATGAATAATTATGCGCGCCTAGGAGCTTTGGCGCGATAATGAGCGCGCTCGCTTGTACTTTAATACGCGAAGAATGCAGAAGCCTGGCTATGGGGAACGACAGGCACGCTTCGCTTTAAAAACCTTGAGTTTTCGATACGGGTCACGCTGCAGTTTATCTATATTCTGATGTGATGGCTTTCGTATTGATTTTTTAAAAATGATTGGGTAAAGGGTCGAAAAGGGATGTTGAAATGTCGATGGTAAGCGAAAATTATTCATGTCGAGTATTAAGAAATTTTATCTTATTTACTCATTAACTAACTCAATTCCACGTTGAGTAGACGCGTGAAATATCGGACAAAACTCTGAAAATGAAGTTTTTATCTTTTAATTTATTAGCGACTAAAACTCGCTCTTATTAGTCACGTTAATTAGTACACGACGTGCTGCCCACAAACGACCACGAATTCTTCTAGTCTGACAATAAATTCAGCCATGACATTTCCGTGTCCACGAACGCTCGGACCGATAAAAGTGGAATGTCAGCCATCTGTATTTCTGCAAAGTATAAATCATTTTCATATAGGCATCAATATTGTAGAATTCAATTTCAACAACGAAACCTCTCCATCTCAAACGTCGAAGGGATCACACTTTCCCAGAATTAGGAGACGCATCGCATCCAGAATATCGATTCGCCCAGATAAAACATCAAGCTATTGTTGATCCGCGGTCGATTTATCGCACAATGGAATCTATTAGCTTAAGTTTCCATCAGCTCCACGCATTCACCCACCCACGTCATCACAAAGACCTTCATTCTTCGGAGCACCCCTCGAATAATACCGAAAAAATGCTTGCTCTAACCCCGAGGCCCGAATTAAATTTCAGCGTCCCCACCCTGCGTTTCTACTTTTCATTTGGACGCTTCTCGATATACCGTCAGCAGCGGAAATAGGGCGGAAGGAAGTAGGCGATTCGAGCGCGCCGTGCGCTGTCAGGCAGAAGTCAGAGATTTACCGCGCACTTGCAGGCGTACCGTGCAAGTTCTAGGCTTTAGCCTATCTTTGGATATCAATTTTCGCAATTCGAAACTTCTCGATTAGCCGGCTTCGAATGGCTCGAGAGAGGGATTTATAATTTTGATACTGCGGTTGGATCTTTGATTAAATGCAAAAATAAGAGTTGATTGAATAAAATGAATCTTACAAGATATAATTATATTAATAAACGGTAACTTTTTGTGCAGCTTGAAAAATTTTAACCTTCTAAAAAAGTGTAATTCACTATTTCTTGAAACGTATCAAATGAGAGAAAATAAGAAAACTATCTAGAATAATAAGATAATTATGATTCAAATATTTTTTATTACGTTTTAGCTATAAAGTAAGTAGCAGAACGGAAAGAGTGCGAAATTTATTTATATAATTAAAAACATAAGAATGCAAACGTATGATGAAATATTAAAAATTTATATTATAACTGATTGACTTCAATTAGTAAACATACAGAGGAAAACAGCACGTTTGATTAGGTCAATGAAAATTTATATTGGTTCAATGAAACGTGACATGAACGAAAACAAACAACCATTTTATCGATATATTCTTTTATACCGTCTAAAATACCCGGTTTGTTAAAGTTATATGGGTAAACTGGAACAAACTAAGAGCTTGAATAAAATTGACTAAAGACGTTGTAAAAATGGAGGTCAACATCAAATATTTAATTATAGAATCAACTAATGTAAGTAACAAAACGGTTTAGTCTGCGTAGTTTAAGATTAATTATTCAGAATGATATTATTTATAAATTAATTGGAATCTTTACAAATAATAAATTAATAATGTAAAAATATATAATACTAAGAAACTTAGTTTGCCAACAGAAAAATTTTCTATAACTGAAAATAATTTAAATTTAACGCTAACATTTTATTTGTTAGACAAACATCTAATATTAATAATTTAGTAAATTTGATGTCATATTTTTATTTTATCATCAATTTTAAAATAATTACTGATGACGATTACTACATCGATTAAAGCACTACAGTCAGTATTTAATAAAATAGTCTTGACCTATTTACAGCGCGAGGAACAGATACATATTCCAATTTAAACATATTTTAAAAATTGTCAAGGGCGTAAATAAACTCCTCAATTCTTTCATAAATCATTCACAAACGTAATTGTTAAACTTACTCGCTGTACTCTAATCGCAAAGTCTTTACAGGCACAAATCCAAACTACAGCTTTGCATTACGAAAATTACGAAAAAACTTCTTAATCGAATCATCAATAGCACAATTAGGACCATAAAGCTCGGCAAACAATGAGAGGCCGCAGCAATGACTGTTCAGTCCCCTCTTATCTCAGTCGGCCATAAAACCTTGATCCACGGTGAACACATACGCACTTCAAACTCGAAAGAGACGCGAGATAAAGACTTAATCCACCGACAGAAATAACCGAATCGTTGGGACAATTGGAGCGCGCGATGTGCATTATAGGCCAATTAGCGGACGTCCGAGATGCAGCGAGTTTTGCCGATGATTGAGTTTGACGATATAATGAAGCGCTGTTATGTGCGGAGTAACTTTGCTTGCGGGCTTTGCTTGTCCGGGAAAGTTTGGACTATATTGACTGGAGGCGAAGATACAGTTGTTTGCGGAGCTAGATGATTTTGGGTTTGAGACTGTAAACATTTTAGAGAGTACACGTTGAATAGTAAGGTACCCCGAACTAATTCCGCGCACCACCTAGTTCCGCCCACCCTTCGTATTTTAAATTACAGCGCTATTTTTGGTAGCTACTCGGTAGGGTTTTTTAGAGGGCGCTAAAACAACGCGGTACAGCTCATTTGAAAGCTCTTTCCTTAAGCTTTAAAATGCTCTTTGTCGCGTCAAAAAATGTTAACTTGGAGAGAAAATACAGCGCTTTTTGCTTAGGTGCTCGGTATTAGATCGGGGTACCTTATTATGATATGTAAATAGAACAGTTAGCAAACAAATAGCTAAAAGGTTATCTAGATAAACATGGTCCTATTCTACTTAGCCGATTATTCAATCATTATTTTGTATCATCACAAAAAGTGAGAAATGGAGTTTGCTTAAAATATAAATTCTATCGTAATCACGCATGACAATTCGAAGTCTTCAAATTATGATTCATATGTAATATCGCTTTAATATTTCGCAATAACAAGCACTCTTTTTACCTCTGGAAGGGCGATGCAAATAATACATAGAACGAGAAGTTCCTTTGGGATATGAGAGGCGAGGCTTTTTCAAGCAGAAAGAGCGTGCGATCCGTGGAAAAAGTCGCCGCTGCTCGGGCTCTGGAAGACTGCGCACCGAATGTTTTATACGCCTACTTTCCGGCTACATTTCTGTGGCTGTCAGGCGGAGAAAAAGTCGCTCATACTTTTTTAAGATTATGGCTATTTATTATACCTAACTACATAAGTTAATATTTACATGATTTAAAAAAAAATGAAGTTCTATCCTATGTACTTGTGGTTTTTTTATTTCCGCAGTAGAAATACCAAGCAACAATTAATTTGTTTTAAAAAATGTTAAAACATTTAATAATAGATTATAAATGAACTATTTTCCTAAACAAATAAATATCTCAGTCTTTGACATTCCAATATTAAAAGTGCACATCGCAAAATCAAAATCCTCGTTAGCCCACCCGTACACAAAAACCTTGGAATCCCAATAGGCTTTCCGAATCCTGCGGAACAAAACATTGGAATCCGCGCTGCCACAATGCATTCTAGCATGTATATAACGGTGAGGGTCTGTCGAGCTCGTTAAGCGCTCTTTTACGTCAGTCGCCATGCGCCGGCTCCTCGATTTTACGCAGTGTCATGAATATAATGCATACCCTGCGCCTAGATCGGGGGAGGACAAAGCCATTTTTATTTAGCGGAATATAAAGATGTCGAGTGCAATTATACACTGGAATTGACAGGAGGATTGTGGAGCCAGGATTGTCGAGTGATTGAAAGTGTTCGTTTTTCATGATTTTGCAGCTATACGGAGAGATTTATTCTATTTGTGAAGACAGAAGATTGCATGAGGTATTTTACCGACGATGATTTGCTTAAGTTGATTGATATAAGAAACTCTGGATTTTAAGATTTTAATTAAAATCCTAAATTAGCACAGTTAAATCTTTTATTTAATATATGTGGTTTTCGGGCGTTAATAAAATTTGACTTATAGAAAAATTGACAGTTCATGTAAAATGCCAAGTCGTACATAAAAAAAAGAAAAAAGAAAAAGATCGTACTACTAACATAATTTCTTCTTTCTATAAATGAATTTCGCTTAAAAAAAGAAAGAAAAAAGCCCCAAAGCTCCCGTCACATTAATACAAATTCAATTTCCGCTGAACAGCGTATCCGAAATAATCCAATCAAGCCCTTGAACTTTGCGCGAGTTTCTCAAAGACAGTCCCCCGGCTGGCGCGCGCCATAACTTTCTCGAAAAATGTGCGCTGCCGACGCTGCTGCTGTCGC